>JACEFZ010007671.1:0-24639 GCA_014155875.1 Cepaea nemoralis | reverse complement strand
TGTTTTTTTTCGGGGGCCAAAAAAGGGTGAAACCCCCGGTTGTCCCCAAAAAGAAACTGTAGAAACTTGCCATTAACAAAACCCGTGATAGATGCTAATCTGCCTTTGAGTTTTATTACCAAGTTGCTTCTCATTGGCAAAGGGATGGCGTCCCCGCATTTTTAAATCCCCTTTTTCAAAAAAGGGGAAAATTACAGACAGTGCATTTTGTTAGCACAAAATACTTTCAAAAAAGGCCTTTGGGGGCCTTTTTGGGAAATTTTCGTTTTTGGGACGCTGAGGATGGGAACAAGGGGGGCTTGGCTTTTTTTTGGTCATATGCCGCCTCCCCAACCCATACAAAGGGTTTGACCGTAAGCTTTGCAGAGAAAACATTTACGAAAAATTTTGAACTTTTTACGTTCTCTTTTCTTGTCGGGTTTTCCCATTTTTTGAAAAGAAATTTTTGGTTTACCCGGGTTTTATCCCCACATTCGTTCAAAGGGGGGAGCCATTTTACAGTGAATACAATGTCAAAATTTTTTTCCAGAGGTAGGCCTGTATTTTTTTTCCCTTTACTATAGTTTTTCTCATATTTGGCTGTGCTACCAGTTACTGTCAGTAGCTTCAGTGGCAAAGAAAAGGTTTTTTGGGCCCATTTAAAAATTTGGCCGACCCACGCCCTTTCCATTTTTTTCCAAATTGTGCTTTCATTCTCCTGTAAGAACTTAAAAAAAAAGAGGGATGGGATAGAAAAAAAGACTTTATTCGAATGATGAGATCTTCTAATTTATCAAATTTTGTTAATTTTGGCTGATAAAGTCCATTTGCTGAAAATGTTTTGGACTAAACAGGGGTTAGTCAGAGAACGTTTGATTTGATTTTGGACTCAGTTTACTGAATTTTTCTCTGCCCCTGCCTCTTTCCAACATGAAATGTGCCATTATTTTAGTTTTAAATTTATAATGGTCCCTTTTTCCCTGAGGTTTTGGGATGGTTCAATGACTTAAGGGGGTTCCCCAGATAGACCCCTCATATAAGAATTTTCCCAAATTTCCGAAAGGGGAAAACTTGGTAATTTTCCTTAACGTCTAAAAAATTTTTTGGGTAAAGGCTGCTATGCAGTCACCCGGGGTTTATAGTTACGAACGATACCTTGATATTCTTATACTGGTTTTTTTTTTCCAGTCTTTCAGATTTCTTTGACTCTTTATTTATTGAGTCTCAGTGTCAAGTTGTTTCATTTTAACTGTAAATTTTAGTTCTTCTCTCTTACTCTGAGCTGCTATTTCTGCTTTCTTAAGTTCACTGTCTATCTCAGCTTGCTTTGTCTTTGCAGCAAATTTTTACTTCGGCTTGCTTTAATGCTGTTTCAAACTCTGCTTGCTTTAGAGCTGTTTCGGCCTCTATTTGCTTGGCAGCTTTTTTCAATCTCTGCCTGTTTCAAGGCTGTTTCTGCCTCTGCTTGCTTGGCAGCTCGTTCTGCTGCCCTTTCATCGCGTTCAGCAGGCTTTTTTCCTGAACAAGTAGGTATTCTGCGTATTTATTCTCACTCCACTTTGTTAATTCCATCACCTGCTAATTTTAATTTTAACCCCATATCTATGAAATCGAATAATGACGACATGATGGAGAAAATACGTCAATGAAAATCAACCACACAAAATATGTTGTAAATGGTTAGTAGAAAAACAATTTACAATTGATTTGACTATACGATGCGTGCCCACTAATGCATACGTAAAGTTAAAGTGAAGAAAAATATACTCAAGTGCCCTTGGATACGGTGAAGAATGGTAGGACAAACGGGCTAGAAAACTGTAGGGTCGTACTTCGGAACCACTAATGACCTCTACGGCAAGTTTATGGATGGTACGCAAAAACCTGCTTTGTTTTTGGAGAGAAATAAGTTAGTGTCTATTTATTGGTGTGTGCCTGCAAGTCACTAAGTGTTGATTTGGTTTGGATGGCGTCGAGTGTAATTGTATGTCGTAAATTTGTCGTCAACAGTGTTTCTTTCAACAGAAGTTACACTCTTTCCAAAACTCTTTGCGTTCCACAAACTCAATACACAAAAACAATCTATCTGTATTTGAACACTCAATAACCTTGATGACACATCACTTACATCAAGATGACATTCAGTAAGGACATAGACATCCAGTTTACAAGATGGCGACAAGGTCAAATGGCGACACAATCACAATGTTGACAAGGTCAAACGGTGACAAGTTTCACAAATCACAAATGTTTTACACGTTTACAGGATCAAACAATATGTACTGCACATTTACTAATAGTTTTAAACATATTTAAACAATGTATTGATGGATCACACTGAGACTTTTCCGATCACAAGGACATCACTATAACCTTGACAAATTTTACACGTACAAGAATTATAGTTTAAATAACAAAGACGAGCAGCACACGTCTAAATATATTATTCTTAAACAAGGACGAGCAACCCACGTCCACACATGTCAGGATCTTATATTCGGCTCGTTGGCTAACACGTGTGAGACAGTACAAGTATAACGTGATTCGACGTAAGACACAGCAACACAAGTTCTATGGATTTATTGCCACATTAAATACAGAACGATAATTACAACGATCTACAATATATAACTCACAACCACAATACAGCTCATAGGTCTGACGCTCAAGATATCAGTCGTTCGGCTTTCAACCACGGAGATTCACACAAACGCCTTGCTCTCGTCACACATGTCCTTCCAGTCTCCTGTCCCAGCTCGGTCTGAGCTATCACGCACACTGCCCACTGCCTCTGGTGGGGTCACGTGGCTTGCGTGCGTCTGTCGTCAGCCTGACCGCTGGTCGCGTGTCAGGTAGCAATCTTGCCAGCCGACAACTCTTGTCCGCCGGGTGCCGTAACGATGTTGCTGCATAGCTAGGCTCTGACAGTGTACATTGTCAGGCTGCCCTGCGCGCCGTGTTTTTGTATTGTTTACATCTTACCAACCTGCACCTTTAACCCATTCACTTTCCATGCTTTATGTGGGATCGATCCTCGGACAGTGACACTAGTAGGCCGCGGAGTACATCCTGCCACAGTGATCACACGACCTCCACCAAATGGACACATATCTCGACCAAATGACCACATAAACTGGTCTCTCGGCGACTCCATGAGTATGCTGAAGAAGATGGAAATGGGATGGGTCAAAAGGTCATAGCTTGAATCTGTGAGGATGTCAAGGATAACTAATATCTAATTCATTTTGGTGCCAGGGCACGCGGGTGCAAGTGTACCCGAACGAGCAGATAGGCTTGCCGTCTTTGCTGCTGTAGGGAGCGGACGTGCAATGGACCAGGCTCACATCCTGAACTCCCTCAGGGAGTCACGACTAGTACATGACTCAAGAGATGGGCATGATTCTGCAACTCTGATCACACTACAAGAGCATCATGTCAAACCGGGGCAAGCTAGATTAGAACACCTGGCGGGAAGCCACAGAATAACCGTCAACCAACACAGAACTGATGTCCTCACTCGGTACACGCTAAGGGAGATACTGAGGAGGGGATCTGCGCACTTATGGATTAATAGTTCTATGTGCAGTGATAATGATCTGTTGACTAACTAACCAACATAACCTGGCTTATACAAGTTAATCAATGGGGAAAAAAAACTGCAGTGCTAAGGGAAATAACTGTTGAAAAATAACTTCAACTTGCAGTTACTGGGGCAATTGTATTGTTTATTCACTGCTGATTGTACTGTGAATTTGTGTGATAATTGTCTTAGAGATGCTGATTGTACTGTGAATTTGTGTGATAATTGTCTTAGAGATGCTGATTGTACTGTGAATTTGTGTGATAATTGTCTTAGAGATGCTGATTATACTGTGAATTTGTGTGATCATTGCCTCAGAGATGCTGATTGTCTTGTGAATTTGTGTGATAATTGTCTTAGAGATGCTGATTATACTGTGAATTTGTGTGATCATTGCCTCAGAGATGCTGATTGTACTGTGAATTTGTGTGATGTTTGTCTCAGATGTGCTGATTGTACTGTGAATTTGTGTGATCATTGCCTCAGAGATGCTGATTGTACTGTGAATTTGTGTGATCTTTGCCTCAGAGATGCTGATTGTACTGTGAATTTGTGTGATCTTTGCCTCAGAGGTGCTGATTGTACTGTGAATTTGTGTGATAATTGTCTTAAAATGCTGATTGCATTGTGAATTTGTTTGACACTTGTTTTAGAGATGCTGAGTATACTATGAATTTATGTGATAATTGTCAAAGAAATGCTGATTCTACTGTAAATTCGTATTACAATTATCTCAGATGCTGATTGTGATGTGAATTTATGTGATAATTGTCTCAAAGATGCTGATTGTACTGTGAATTTGTGTGGCAATTGTCTCAGTGATGCTGACTGTATTATGAATTTATGTGATAATTGTCACAGAGATGCTGATTATAATGTGAATTTGTGAAATAATTGTCACAGAGATGCTAATTGTAATGTGAATTTGTTAGATAAATGTCACAGAGATGCTGATTGTACTGTGAATTTGTGTGGCAATTGTCTCAGTGATGCTGACTGTACTATGAATTTATGTGATAATTGTCACAGAGATGCTGATTGTAATGTGAATTTGTGAGATAATTGTCACAGAGATGCTGACTGTACTGTGAATTTGTGTGACAATTGTCTCAGAGATGCTGATTGTACTGTTAATGTGTGTGTTAAGTGTCTCAGAGATGCTGGTTGTACTGTTAGTTTGTGTGATAATTATCTCAGAGATGCTGATTTTAACTGTGAAAATTGTGAGATAATTGTCTCAGAGATGCTGGTTGTACTGTGAATTTCTGTGATAATTGTCCCATCGATATACTGACTGTACTATGTATGTGTGTGTCTATTGTCCCAGAAATGTACAATTTATTTTTCAGACTGCGTGGTGTGTAAATAGCCTGATATTTTGTTGTGCCAATTGTGATATGTATGTTATTATCTAGAGAATTGTTGTTTGTACAGCACAGATTTACGTATGTTGAACCACACACTACAAGTATTGATGCCAACTTGAACAACGCCTTCCACTGTCGTTTATTTCACGTGAGTGTGTTTGTGTGTGTGTGTGAGTGCTAGAAACGCCCAAACGTCGCTGATTGGGGCTGTTGCTGGTATCAAAGAGAACTACGAAGCAGACGTTTGGATCGGTTCTGAAGCTATTCTGAAGTAGATTTGCCAGACGTCCCGGTTTTTTGGGACATTCCAGGCTTTATTTTAATTATGTATATATATTAAACTTCAAATGAAAGATTAATTGTTGAGTCGAACTGGTTCTTAATTTCCAGTTGGTTGAACCGTTGAACATCTCACTGAGATTATCAAAGCAAAAGCTGCATTTTATGAATAGAAAAGGATATTGTATGCAGTAAGTCACAATCAATGAATGTGAGAAAGAGAGTTCTGACATGTTACATAGAACCTCTTTTGCTGTATGGCAGAGAATCATGTGACATAAATGAGCAAACCAGGAAGAGCTTACCAGCGACAGAAATGTGGTTCTTGCGACGAATGTTTCGAATGCTATCAGAGTAACTAATATCGACTGCCTGAAAGAGACTATGCTAGCAGAACATTATGTACAACGATAATAAGGAGACAAACAATGGGGTAGAGGCAGAACGAGAGGGGTAGAGGCAGAACGAGAGAAATGGTGATGGGTGGACCGAGACGGTGGCATGGAGGAATACATTAACAGACTGATCTCGACAAAAGATCTGTGGAGAGACTGATCAGGAACACCAAGGATTGAGATCTGTGGAAGAACTGATCAGGAACATCAAGGACAGAGATCTGTGGAGAGATTGATCAGGAACATCAAGGACAGAGCTCTGTGGAGAGACTGATCAGGAACATCAAGGACAGAGATCTGTGGAGAGACTGATCAGGAACATCAAGGACAGAGATCTGTGGAGAGACTGATCAGGAACATCAAGGACAGAGCTCTGTGGAGAGACTGATCAGGTACATCAAGGACATAGATCTGTGGAGAGACTGATCAGGTACATCAAGGACATAGATCAGTGGAGAGACTGATCAGGAACATCAAGGACAGAGATCTGTGGAGAGACTAATCAGGTACATCAAGGACAGAGATATGTGGAGAGACTGATCAGGTACATCAAGGACAGAGCTCTGTGGAGAGACTGATCAGGTACATCAAGGACAGAGATATGTGGAGAGACTGATCAGGTACATCAAGGACAGAGATCTGTGGAGAGACTGATCAGGAACATCAAGGACAGAGATCTGTGGAGAGACTGATCAGGTACATCAAGGACAGAGATCTGTGGAGAGACTAATCAGGAACATCAAGGACAGAGCTCTGTGGAGAGACTGATCAGGTACATCAAGGACAGAGATATGTGGAGAGATTGATCAGGTACATCAAGGACAGAGCTCTGTGGAGAGACTGATCAGGTACATCAAGGACAGAGATCTGTGGAGAGACTGATCAGGTACATCAAGGACAGAGATATGTGGAGAGACTGATCAGGAACATCAAGGACAGAGATCTGTGGAGAGACTGATCAGGTACATCAAGGACAGAGATCTGTGGAGAGACTGATCAGGAACATCAAGGACAGAGATCTGTGGAGAGACTGATCAGGTACATCAAGGACAGAGATCTGTGGAGAGACTGATCAGGAACATCAAGGACAGAGATCTGTGGAGAGATTGGTCAGGAACATCAAGGACAGAGCTCTGTGGAGAGATTGGTCAGGAACATCAAGGACAGAGCTCTGTGGAGAGATTGGTCAGGAACATCAAGGACAGAGCTCTGTGGAGAGATTGGTCAGGAACATCAAGGACAGAGCTCTGTGGAGAGATTGGTCAGGAACATCAGGAACTACTACTACTACTACTACTACTACTACTACTACTACTACTACTACTACTACTACTACTACTACTGCTACTGCTGCTGCTGCTGCTGCTGCTGCTGCTGCTGCTGCTGCTACTACTACTACTACTACTACTACTACTACTACTACATTTACTACATCCACTATTACTATCAAGATATTACTACTAATTCAGCAACATCTGATACTGTAAATACTAATAATGCTTCATACATGCCGATAAGCGTAGACGGTCATGTTTCGCCAACTCACGCGATCACCAGAGTCTTAGTTCCGCTCAGTGTTCTTGTCTCGTCCATACAACGTGGCCAAGTCATCCAGGTATTTACTTCTCTACATCCCCTTGTTCTCTTCCCCTCGATCTTGCAGTTGTCACCAAGTTATCCAATTTATTTCTGCTCATAAGTGGCCAAATAATTTTGACGTCTAATTTCACTAATTAGTTCACGATTTTCATTAGTTTCTTGTAAGGCTTGGTCATTGGTTTTTCTGTCCCTCCGTGGTATTCTTTGCATTTTCCTCAGAAACCACATTTCCCAGCTATCAGATATTTTTCAGCTTGTCAGCTCATTGTCCACGCTTCACATCCATACAGGCTCTATGTATCCCCTCAACACTCTTTTTCTCGTTACAAATGACATCTTTTTATTGGTCAGTATGTTTTTCATCTTGCTATAGGCTACCTTCGCTATGGCGATTCTTGTTCTAATCTCTTCAAGGCTTCTGCAAGTAATTATCTATTTCTTTAATTACCACATCGATTGATTGAAGGCGACCATGAAACATCACAACCACGAACTCTGGTTCTGTTTGGTTATCCCCTGCCTTGCCTCTCTCCTTGCGATAATGCCAAATTGTCTCTTCTAAAGTTTTTTAGATTGAAATGGCGCTTAAATCTGACAACAGGAATAGCAACATTGATCCGCCCTTTCCAAGGAACACAGAAATAGTTCTAAGTTCTACTTGTCTGCCACATTTCGCTCAAAATATTTCAGCGTGCTCAACCATTTGTTTGTGAGCTTCCATCTCGTCAGTTTCCCCGTCTTTTTATCACTAGGGTCTCAGTATCACTCTCTCTCTCTCTCTCTCTCTCTATGTTCTCCTTGCCTCTTCATGTTTTATTATGTCTCCCTTTCTCTCTCTCTCTCTCTCTCTCTCTCTCTCTCTCTCTCTCTGCTTCTTTAAATATCTCCCTCCCTCTTACTCTAACCTCCCGCTGTATCTTTCTCTCTCCCATTCTGTCTCGATTGCTTCCTCAGTCTTTCTTCTTTCTTTTCTTTCTTTCTTTCTTTCTTTCTTTCTTTCTTTCTTTCGTTCTTTCTTTCTTTCTTTCTTTCTCTTTCTCACTCTCTATCTTTCTCTCCCTCGTCCTCTTTCTCTATCTGTTTCTCTAATTTCTTTCTTCTCTCTCCCTCTTTCGCTATATCATCTTTTGCCTCTATATCCCACATTGTGTCCCTCTTTATTACTCTCTCTCTCTGTCTCTCTCGCTCTTTCTATCTCTCTCTCTCTCTCTCTCTCGATGTCTCTCCTATCTCCCTCTTTCCCTCTCTCTCCCTTTGTCTCTCTCTTTCTATCTTTTCTTCTTTCTTTCTCTCTGTCTCTCTCCCCCTCTTTCTATTTCTATCTACTATCTACTATCCTCCTCACTCACTCTCTCTCGCTTTCTCTCTCCTTTTTCTCTTTGTTCCCCTCCCCCGCCCCCTCATCTCCTCTCCCTCTTACTCACCCTCTTTCTCTCCCACCCCTCCCTCCCCTTCCCTCTCTCTGTCTCTCTTCCACTCTCCCGCTCTCTCCCTCTTTCTCTCCTTCTCTCTCTCTCTAATTTCTTTCTTCTCTCTCCCTCTTTCGCTATATCATCATTTTTAATAAGACCAAACTAATTCACAAAATCCTATTTCAAAATGCTCCAAGCTACCTTTGGCCATTGTTTAAATATAACGCTAGACATAGCGAACGACTAAATATACTTCATGTCCCTAAACCTAGGATAGACTTATATAAAACAAGCTTAGCATACTCTGCCGCTCAGTTGTGGAACAATCTTCCACAAGAAATCAAAGACACCACCAATCATGATACATACATTCGCAACCTGTTTGAACACTACCTTAGTACAGACTACATGCCCCCATAACAAATAACACAAAAAAGACAATAATGGTAACTTATCTCAAACGACAACTAGCCAAAAAACATTCCCTTATGTATGGCACGTTACACCCTCCTTAGGTATTTATAATGCCCATGTTAAACACTGCCTCAGTGAGTCATTTGTTATTGATTATTTTTCATGCGTTTTAATGTTCTTTTGTTGTCAAAAGTTGCTTCATAAGTAATGTTGAATGAAAGAATGTATGAGAGGAAATAGAGAAGAAGGGCAGAATGTCAGACGGGCCTGCGTGCCCAATTCTTAACCCTTTGAAAATAAAGACTTATTATTATTATTATTATTATCTCTCCTGCCACCCCCCTCTCGGCCATATCTCATGTCTTTAAGTAGGAAGGAGCTGTTGAGAAATCCCTGAGGCCATTGAAACACACGGATTACAATTCACAGGTATATATAGACACTCATAGAAGTAGAGACAAAAAATACAGATGAGAGAACACACGAGGCAGTATTAGAATTGAACGACATAGTTGCCACACTGGGGTTCTCACAGGCCGTGTATGTGTCCTTTCAGCCAGGCCATGTCCTCGTTTGCATAATCGGGTTCGAAAAGCAATATATATATATATATACTAGTGTGTCCCCTAAACTACTTATTACCTTATTTATATGAGTGATAATTAATTCCTGTGAGTTTATTTTTGACCATATTCTTCCTGCTAATTTAATGGGCACTTACATAAGATCCTGACAGGGCAGACCCAAAGAAGGTCATGACACACTCGCCACACTGTCCTTTCTCCTGCCGCTCCCTTCATGTCATTGCAGTATTATCCATATCTGTCTTTAATTCTTTTCTCCGTGTGTTTTATGTCTCAGGCTATTTTGTTTACCTTGTGAGTTCCAGTCAAGAGTGTCTAGTTGTATTGTCCTCAGGTGTTCTCAATGTGTGTTCTATCCAGTGCCAACGTCTTTCCCTCACCTCTTGGTTCAATGAAATATATCTAGTTCCCTCCATGAGATCTGTTACGCGCAAGCACACGGCACCATATTGAAGGAATGTCTGTGTGACTTCACAGCTCTACATGTCTGCACACGGCACCACATTGAAGGAATGGTTCAGTGTGGCGCCACTCTCTGCATGCCTCCACACGGCACCCACTGAAGTACTGTACAACAAGATTACCGTTAATTTTGTTGACAAGCTCAATTATAAACATCTCCATGCGAACTTAAAAACACTGACATGACTTCCGCTGCTATATTTTACCCTCTCTCACATCATGTACATAGCATTTAGCGAGATGGCTAACGAATAATGAGAGACATATTGTATAATAATCGGGCTTGTCACATTTCTGTGCAGAAGAGCTGTAGGGAGAGACCCAGGGTGGTAGTACGGGTAGCATAACTTGCATGATCATCTGTGGCCAATTGGGATAACCTCTGTCCAGCATGGGGGATATTCGGTGTATTAGATTATCCCGGCTGCAATGTAGATTATGTAAGTGACGTGTGTTAACTCACAAAGAGAACAGGTCACTCACATCAGAAGGGGACAGTCCACATTCATTGACCGTGAGAAAGGGAAAACTGGAGTATATCGTTGCAGCGGTAAATTTGGAACGAACGAGCAAACGAACGAACGAACGAACTAACGAATAAACTTTATTTATTTTAAAAGGGTTAAATTTGGGCACACAGGACAGCTCTCTGATTTAATACATTATGTTATTTATACTTACATACCACTTATGAAGCTTATCTTAGACAATCATTAGTACAACAAAAACAACAGGCATTATAAATGCATGAAAAATATGCAATAATCAATAATACATGACTCACCAAAACTGATTTTTGATATGACAGTTATAGATAGTTAAGGTAGATGTAACGTACGACAGGTATGGGCATGTTTATTATACTTATTTTTATTATTATTGATGTAATTATTATTAGAGGGGAAGAGAGGTAGGGGAGGCCAAGAGAAAAGATGCTGGGCAGTTTGACATCACGGCAGGGAAAACGTCGTTATCCGAAATTATTATCAACATAAGAGACGGGAGGATGTGGACAGACATGATTTCCAACGCCTCGGGGCATGGACTATAAGAAGATTGGCAGTACACGAGACAGAAGGTTGTGGACAGACATGATCACCAACGCCACACGGCATGGACTATAAGAAGATTGGCAGTACACGAGACAGAAGGTTGTGGACAGACATGATCACCAACGCCACACGGCATGGACTATAAGAAAGAACTACAACGGTGTGGACTATAAGAAAGAACTACAACGGCGTGGACTATAAGAAAGAACTACAACGGCGTGGACTATAAGAAAGAACTACAACGGCGTGGACTATAAGAAAGAACTACAACGGCGTGGACTATAAGAAAGAACTACAACGGCGTGGACTATAAGAAAGAACTACAACGGCGTGGACTATAAGAAAGAACTACAACGGTGTGGACTATAAGAAAGAACTACAACGGTGTGGACTGTCAAACAAAGTGAACAAGTTCCACAATTCCCCGAAATATCAAACCGAGGGTTGGAAATCAGCCGAGGCATATTTGGAAGCAGAGCGCCATGCGTAGTTTTCGGTGGTATGAGGCGTCGGGCGTTCACAAAACAATGGCTAACTACTGAACTATATTTATGAATTAACAAACAGCCAATCCATGCTGTGGTTGACTGTGACATGTCGTAACGGACGTGAATTTAACGTTAACTGTAACAGTGCAGGACTTTTCTCCTCGTCTTGAGATGTATTGTGTTGGGTATCCGGTGTTAGCGACATATCTTTAGACCAATCGGCACTCGATGGGTGAAGTTGTCAGTAACACGGAGGCCACTTTTATTTCCCTGAACATTTACTAGCATTCATTTAGACTGGGTCGACTTGGGGCATTCACGACAGTATTTTCAACAAAACTTCCCCAACTATAACGGACGTTCGCGAAAGATCGAACAGAAACACAGGCTGGCATGGACGTTGGTATTGTTTTCTGAGCAGTAAAAGGGACATAACCATAATTTCTACATCCAGAGAATCGGGGCAACAACTCAGATTTTTCTCAGGACTGGTGATTGTGTGAGATGACGAAAATTATCACCAACGCTTATGGGTATGGCACATGCAGAAGCTGATGAAAAAGATGACGATGAGGATGGTAGAGTCACACCTGTGTTTGTGTGAGACAAAAGATTCATAAATATGCTGTTTTAAAAGAACATGCTTCGTCAATTCTTCTATTGTTGTGACAATCGTGTTTCGGAAATGTGTAAGAGATGCATTCTCAGGCGTGGATGAACAAGCACAGTGAGGAACGCACCGAAGAAGAGATAAGATGGTACACTAGACAATAGAACACACACATAGAGGGACGCACAGAAGAAGAGATTAGATTGTACACTAGACAATGGAACACACACATAGAGGGACGCACAGAAGAAGAGATTAGATTGTACACTAGACAATGGAACACAACACATCGAGGGACGCACAAGAAGAAGAGATTCAGATTGTACACTAGGACACTGGAACACACACATCGGAGGACGCACAGAAGAAGATGATTAGATTGTACACTAGACAATCGAAAACACCACATAGAGGGACGCACAGAAGAAGAGATTAGATGTACACTAGACAATAGACCACACACTAAGAGGACGCACAGAAGAAGAGCTTAGATTGTACATAGAGAATAGAACACACAATAGAGGGACGCACAGAAGGAAGAGATTAGATTTTACACTTAGACAATAGAACACACACATAGAGGGACGCACAGAAGAAGAGATTAGATTGTACACTAACAATAGATTTAGAACACACTAACTAGAGGGGACGCACAGAAGAAGAGATTAGATTGTACACTAGAGAATAGGAAACCCACACACTAGAGGGGACTCACAGAAGAAGAGATTAGATTGTACACTAGACAATAGAACTACACCACATAGAGGGGACGCACAGAAGAAGAGATTAGATTGTGACACTAGACAATAGAACCACACACATAGAGGGACGCACAGAAGAAGAGATTAGATTGTTACACTAGGACAATAGAACACCACACATCGAGGGACGCACAGAAGAAGAGATTAGACTTGTACACCTAGACAATAGAACACACACATAGAGGGACGCACAGAAGAAGAGATTAGATTGTACACTAGACAATAGAACACACACATAGAGGGACGCACAGAAGAAGAGATTAGATTGTACACTAGACAATAGAACACACACATAGAGGGACGCACAGAAGAAGAGATTAGATTGTACACTAGACAATAGAACACACACATAGAGGGACGCACAGAAGAAGAGATTAGATTGTACACTAGACAATAGAACACACACATAGAGGGACGCACAGAAGAAGAGATTAGATTGTACACCAGACAATAGAACACACACATAGAGGGACGCACAGAAGAAGAGATTAGATTGTACACTAGACAATAGAACACACACATAGAGGGACGCACAGAAGAAGAGATTAGATTGTACACTAGACAATAGAACACACACATAGAGGGACGCACAGAAGAAGAGATTAGATTGTACACTAGACAATAGAACACACACATAGAGGGACGCACAGAAGAAGAGATTAGATTGTACACTAGACAATAGAACACACACATAGAGGGACGCACAGAAGAAGAGATTAGATGGTACACTAGACAATAGAACACACACATAGAGGGACGCACCGAAGAAGAGATTAGATGGTACACTAGACAATAGAACACACACATAGAGGGACGCACAGAAGAAGAGATTAGATTGTACACTAGACAATAGAACACACACATAGAGGGACGCACAGAAGAAGAGATTAGATTGTGCACTAGACAATAGAACACACACATAGAGGGACGCACCGAAGAAGAGATTAGATTGTACACTAGACAATAGAACACACACATAGTGGGACGCACCGAAGAAGAGATTAGATTGTACACTAGACAATAGAACACACACATAGAGGGACGCACCGAAGAAGAGATTAGATGGTACACTAGACAATAGAACACACACATAGAGGGACGCACAGAAGAAGAGATTAGATTGTACACTAGACAATAGAACACACACATAGAGGGACGCACAGAAGAAGAGATTAGATTGTACACTAGACAATAGAACACACACATAGAGGGACGCACAGAAGAAGAGATTAGATTGTACACTAGACAATAGAACACACACATAGAGGGACGCACAGAAGAAGAGATTAGATTGTACACTAGACAATAGAACACACACATAGAGGGACGCACAGAAGAAGAGATTAGATTGTACACTAGACAATAGAACACACACATAGAGGGACGCACAGAAGAAGAGATTAGATTGTACACTAGACAATAGAACACACACATAGAGGGACGCACAGAAGAAGAGATTAGATTGTACACTAGACAATAGAACACACACATAGAGGGACGCACAGAAGAAGAGATTAGATTGTACACTAGACAATAGAACACACACATAGAGGGACGCAAAGAAGAAGAGATTAGATTGTACACTAGACAATAGAACACACACATAGAGGGACGCACAGAAGAAGAGATTAGATTGTACACTAGACAATAGAACACCCACATAGAGGGACGCACAGAAGAAGAGATTAGATTGTACACTAGACAATAGAACACACACATAGGGGGACGCACAGAAGAAGAGATTAGATTGTACACTAGACAATAGAACACACACATAGAGGGACGCACAGAAGAAGAGATTAGATTGTACACTAGACAATAGAACACACACATAGAGGGACGCACAGAAGAAGAAATTAGATTGTACACTAGACAATAGAACACACACATAGAGGGACGCACAGAAGAAGAGATTAGATTGTACACTAGACAATAGAACACACACATAGAGGGACGCACAGAAGAAGAGATTAGATTGTACACTAGACAATAGAACACACACATAGAGGGACGCACAGAAGAAGAGATTAGATTGTACACTAGACAATAGAACACACACATAGAGGGACGCACAGAAGAAGAGATTAGATTGTACACCAGACAATAGAACACACACATAGAGGGACGCACAGAAGAAGAGATTAGATGGTACACTAGACAATAAAAAGACTGAATGTCTAATGTACACTTCTATTCGAACCTTCGCTTGTACGTGACGCCATTGTCTCGCTAAAGGAGTAAGTGTAGTTGGACACACACAAAATATCTGTTTCATATGTATGCTAGGACACGCGGGTGTAAGAGGAGGTGAACGAGCGTACAGACCTGCCGGCTTGGTTGTTGTAGGGAGCTGACGAGCAATGGACCAGGCTGACAACCTGAACACCCTCAGGGAGGGAGGACGGTAAATGAATTAGGGGATGGACGTGGTTCTGCAACTGTGACCAGGCTGCAAGTTAAACGGGGTCACAAGCTAGATTAGAGAGCCAGGCGGGGAGGAAAGGGGGGGGGGGCAATGAAGAATACTCAACCAACACGGAGCTAGTATCATCGGTGTCACTACACTCACTCACCCGCATTTATCTTTGCTTTCTTCTCGGAAAAGGTATTGGCCACCGAAACGTCGGGCAGTCCTATTGTGTTTTGATTCATACTGGCTTTTATGGATACATGTCTTAGTTTTCATTATGTTTTTGTATTATTTTCATCTGTTTGATTATTCTGTTTATATGCACTGAGGCCTTAGTCAAGTGTACATTGTGTGTCCACTGGATCTTTTATTTGTTTTCATTTGCTCGCTTTGAACTCAAGCAATACTTCTAGAGCACTGGACTGAATTTTGCATCTGAATTAGCTTTCCCTATTACCAGTGTCCCTCGCCATTAGGCGACCCCACTCCGACTTCTGAGGTACTTGTAATTTACGTCCCAAAGTCACGGACGAGAAGTCAACATTTTACTCCAATAGACCTTTGTGGGGGTTGAACCCATTACCTCGCCACCAGCACACCGGAAGTTTTAGAACGAACTCTCTTATCTATTCGGCCAAGCAGACCTCCGACCTCGAGATCTGAGAAATACCGGTTTGTTTCCTTATACACCATTACGTCGTTATGTCCCTTGACCTTAGTTGACAACTGTAAAAATCAGAACGGCACTGCGTGGAGCAGGGATGACAGAATATGTCTGACACCAGAGGCGATTATGTTAAGATTCTGCGGAGAGACAACAAGAACTCCTCTTCTTTTTCCTCTTCTTCTTCTTCCTCTTCTTTTTTTTTCTCTCCTCCTTTTTTGTCATCTCTTTTCTCTTCTTCCTTTCTTCTCTCCTCTTTCGTTTACCGATTCCCCCTCTTTCCTGTTCTATATTCTAGTCCCCCTCCTTCTTCCTCCTGCTTATCGTTCGTTCGTTCTTCTCCTCTTCCTCTTCTTTTTCCTCTTCCTGCTACTGCTCTTCATCCTCCTGAAAAACAACCATAATGACAACACTGGAATGGATGTTCAAAGGAAGAGACTGTCTCCTCCACACATCGTGTGTAGTGTGCCCAAGACTCGGAACAGCACGCGGGTTTTCTCATGCACCATCTTTGACACACTTGACGTGATGAAGACACACAACACACAACGCATACAACACACAACGCACACAACACAAACAACACACAATGCTGTCTGCGACATTTACTCCCTGTCCATAAAGTGCTGAAAATATTTATAAACAGTTTAAAACATTAACATACATTATCTCAATAAGTG
Source organism: Cepaea nemoralis (assembly GCA_014155875.1). Lineage (NCBI taxonomy): Eukaryota > Metazoa > Mollusca > Gastropoda > Stylommatophora > Helicidae > Cepaea > Cepaea nemoralis. The sequence goes on along the minus strand of JACEFZ010007671.1, from coordinate 7,903 downwards.
AACACAGCAAGTCATTTTCATTCTTGTGAACAATAATGTATATTGTAAGAATAATACAACAGTAAATAATACGAATCTAATAACAACCATCTTTCAACAGATGGATATGTTTTAAAATATAGCATAAATAACCAGAAACAAGAATCGAAACAAACAGAAGGACCAGAAATATGAAACGAAACAAAGAGAAGGACCAGAAACAAGAAAGGAAACAAACCGAAGGACTAGACAAACACACTGCGTGTCATTGTCGGGACACTGTGATCAAAGCCAGGTTGATTCCCTGTGCAATCTTACGTTCAGTATTTTACCATTGCTTTCTGAACGAGAAGTCAACTATAGCAAGACGAAAACACATCCAAGTTAGAAAGTAAAATAGTAAACACCCTTGTACTCGTCTTAAGGCTGATTTGGGTGCATGGTGCTAGACCCATATTTGAGTAGACCAGTCGCCGCTCCGAGTGCCACGTCGACCGCCTTTACTTGCCAATACAATTCTTGGTACTATAATAGACTGGATCGACTCTGGAGCCTTGGTCGATATATTTTTTTTAAATTCGCATCCGCCCTGTTCCAGATCGAACTCACAACCACCGGACTGGTAGGCGAGTGCCCGGCAATTAAACCAGGGAGGGGTCCAGTAGTAAGTGTTGTATTGTCTGTATGAGAGGTTCTACATCTGGGGAGACTGATACACCTACGTCCAGACAAAGGACTCAACGCTTAAGGAAAAATGCACATGGACGTCAGTAAGTCCCGTACCAACATTCCATGGTGCCTTATGTGGTAGCCTTGGTTAATGATGTTGGTCTGGTGCCTAAATTTGGCTGGTAATAATGTTAAATATTGTAACACATGTTACTCCAACCGGCTTGAATAGTATAAGGTGTGCATTAAGTCAATAAACACTGTGTCGGTACTCTCCCACACAAAACACACTCACACGCGCGCACACACACACACACACACACACACACACAAGAGCGTGCCTTATATGTTGATTACAACAGTGACATCCTGTATAAGATGAAGATCAAGTCAAGAGGTACAAACAATGGTCACACAGATGGCAATAACACAGGACCACTTGGGACACTGAAGCTGGGAATATAGGTTCCATCCATCATGTGCCATGCCGGTAAGTGTGGGCGGTCATGTTCGCCATTTCACTCGACCACCACAGTCGTGAATCAGCTCAGTGTTATTGTATCGACCATGCCACGTAGTCATGTCATCCTGGTATTTACTTCTCTGTCTTCCCCCTTTCCCTTGTTCTCTTTCCTTAGATCTTGCCAGTTGTCACCAAGTTCTCCAATTTCATTTCTTCTCATAACATGCCCAAAAAATGTTGACTGTCTACGTCTAATGACTCTAATCAGTTTACGATCTTCATTTGTTTCTTGATGAACTTGTTCATTGGTTTTTCTGTCTGTCCATGGTATTCTTTGCATTCTCCTCAGAAACCACATTTCCACAGCCATCAGATGTTCAGCTTGTCTGTTCATTGTCCACGCTTCACATCCATACAACAGCATGGGTTCTATGTAGCACCTCAACACCCTTTTTCACGTTTCAATTAACATCTTTTTATTAGACAGTATGTATCTCTTCAAGGCATCTCCCATCAGATGTTATGACTGTACCGAGATAAGTGTACCGATTCACTTGTTTGGTAATATTCCCATCTACTCGTATATCACATTGTGGTATTTCGTTCTTCCTAGTGACGACCATAATCTGTGTCTTCTTACAATTTAATTCTAACCCTCGTTGTTCACTGTGTGTAACAACCGCATCTACTAAATGTTGCAGGTCCTGTTCATTGTCTGCAATCAAGACTGTAGCATCTGCATAACTAATGTTATTGATGTTTCTTCCTCCAATGATGCTTCCTTTCATATCTTGTGCATTTCTGAAAATATTTTCACTATACAGGGAAAACAGATCTGGAGAAATTACTCATCCCTATCTCATACCTCTCTTAAAAGGCTTATATTGACCTACTTCATTATCAATCCTTATGGCAGCTTGTTGTTTCCAAGATATGTTTTTATAAGTCTAATGTCTTTCCCATCAATTTATCTGCAAGCATATCCACCATGTTGAAATGTCTAACTCTATCAAAAAGCCTTTGTGTAGTCAATAAAGCGAACGTGAGAAACTGCTGTATCTCCGCATTCCTTTGAGGAAAGTAAGGGGTGATGATGCTGATGATGATTATGACGGTGATGTTCTCGATGATTTTGATGAAGATAATGACGGCATCGATGATAATAGTGATGAAAATGATAATGATAATTCTCAAAATGATGATGATGATGATGATGATGATGATGATGATGATGATGATGATGATGATGATGATGATGGATGATGATGATGGATGATAATGATGATGATGATGATGATGATGATGATGATGATGATGATGATGATGATGACAAATATTATGATGATATTGTTGCTGATGCTGATGTAAGTAATAATGTCAATTCTAATGTTATTGTTGTTGTAGATATTGATGATCATGATGATAATGTCCATAAAGACGACAATGTTGACGGAAGGATGATCAAGATAATGTCCATGATTATGATGATGACGACAATGATGGTGATTATGATAAGGATGATGAAAATGAAGATTATGATAAGGATGATGATAATAAAGATTATAATGAGGCTGATGATCAAGATTATGATGATGATATGAAGATTATGATAAGGATGATATTGAAGATTATAATGAGGATGATGATTATTATGATAAGGATTCTGATGATGGAGAGTATGATAAGGATGATGATGATTAAGATTATGAACGAGATGATAATGATAATGAATATTATGTTAATCATGATTATGATGAAGATTATGATCAGGATGATGATGAAGATTATGATGATGATGATTAAGATTATGATGTGAATAATAATGATGATGAAGATTATGAAATTGATGATGGTGATACATAAACTTACTTCATGATTATCACACTAGTTGGAGTCAGAAAGAATGAAATCTAAACAAACACAGAAAGATATTATTATATTGCACAAACATTCACTACTTCACATTATTCTTCACATCAACTTTTACGTGTATCACAGGACACAACCGTACTTCAGCCCAATCTGCTCACAGGACACAACCGCCCTTCAGCCCAATCTGCTCACAGGACACAACCGCCCTTCAGCCCAATCTGCTCACAGGACACAACCGTCCTTCAGCCCAATCTGCTCACAGGACATAGCCGTACTTCCGCGCAAACAGCTCTCAGGACACAGCCATACTTCCGCCAAAACAGCTCAAGGTCACAGCCGTACTTCCGCCCAAACAGCTCAAGGTCACAGCCACACTTCCACCCAAACATCTCACAAACAGCCAGCAGTACAAAACTAGAAATATAGAAAATTCTAGATACATGTTCTGTGTGCTTCCTTCAGCAGTAGGTAGAGCAGGCCACCGCCTCTTAGAGCACGGATTCGAACACGTGCCAGACACTTCTAAGCTAAGGCAGACAGCACATGGCGGGGAAATCTCTCAGGGAAACATTCATGCTATTTTTCCTGAAGTTCTATAACTTCCACAAATTCCGCTTCCTGTTTTGGTCCCCGTTTCCGCTTCATCTCATCCAGTTTGTTGCGCAGTAGCAGCCCTTGTTTTTCCTTGTCATTGGCCATTCTGTATCAGATCAACAACAGATATATTGAGACATATTGAGACATACTGAAGCATCTTTATACATACATATTAAGACATATTGAGACATCTTTATAGAGACATATTGAGATATATCTATAGAGACATATTGAGACATCTTTATAGAGACATATTGAGATATATCTATACACAGACATACTGAGACATATTGAGGCATATCTATGCACAGACATATTGAGGCATATTGAGACATCTTTATAGAGACACATTGAGACATATTGAGACATCTTTATAGAGACACATTGAGACATATTGAGACATCTTTATAGAGACATACTGAGACATATTGAGACATATAGAGACATATAGAGACATATAGAGACATATTGAGACATCTTTATAGAGACTATTGAGACATCTTTATAGAGACATATGGAGACATATTGAGACATATTGAGACATTAGAGACAATCTTTATAGAGACATATTGAGACATATAGAGACATCTTTATAGAGACATATAGAGACATATAGAGACATCTTTAAAGAGACATATAGAGACATCTTTATAGAGACATATAGAGACACATTGAGACATATTGAGACATCTTTATAGAGACACATTGAGACATATTGAGACATCTTTATAGAGACATATAGAGACATATTGAGACATATAGAGACATCTTTATAGAGACATATAGAGACATATTGAGACATATAGAGACATCTTTATAGAAACATATAGAGACATATAGAGACATATTGAGACATATAGAGACATCTTTATAGAGACATATAGAGACATCTTTATAGAGACATATAGAGACATCTTTATAGAGACATATAGAGACATATTGAGACATATAGAGACATCTTTATAGAGACATATAGAGACATATAGAGACATCTTTATAGAGACACATAGAGACATCTTTATAGAGACATATAGAGACATATAGAGACATATTGAGACATATTGAGACATCTTTATAGAGACACATTGAGACATATTGAGACATCTTTATAGAGACATATAGAGACATATTGAGGCATATTGAGACATCTTTATAGAGACACATTGAGACATATTGAGACATCTTTATAGAGACACATTGAGACATATTGAGACATCTATATAGAGATATATTGAGACATATTGAGGCATATCTATATACAGACATATTGAGATATATTGAGACATCTTTATAGAGACACATTGAGACATATAGAGACATATAGAGACATATTGAGACATCTTTATAGAGACACATTGAGACATATTGAGACATCTTTATAGAGACATATAGAGACATATTGAGACATATTGAGACATATAGAGACATATAGAGACCTCTTTATAGAGACATATAGAGACATATAGAGACATCTTTATAGAGACATATAGAGACATATAGAGACATCTTTATAGAGACATATAGAGACATCTTTATAGAGACATATAGAGACATATAGAGACACATTGAGACATATTGAGACATCTTTATAGAGACACATTGAGACATATTGAGACATCTTTATAGAGACATATAGAGACATATTGAGGCATATTGAGACATCTTTATAGAGACACATTGAGACATATTGAGACATCTTTATAGAGACACATTGAGACATATTGAGACATCTATATAGAGATATATTGAGACATATTGAAGCATATCTATATACAGACATATTGAGATATATCTATACACAGACATACTGAGACATATTGAGGCATATCTATGCACAGACATATTGAGACACATATATATACAGACAGGGAGTCTCTGTGGCGAAGTGGTCAAGCCGTTTGACTCGTGCTCCGAAGGTTGTGGGTTCGATTCCGGGCCGCGTCCTTCGGTTTACGAGTTAAATGTTTCGGAGACTCCTTTGGGTCGTCGCTAAAAGCTACGGAGTTCGTACTGCGGAAAGAGACCGAGCCATATGGGATAAAACCAGGTGCAATGAAGTCGACCCTGTCAACTTTTAAGCGACTTGAGACATATCTATAAACAGAAATATTTGAGATATAGCTTAGCACAAACATATTGGAACATATTGAATACACAGAAATATTAAGACATATCTATACACAGACATAGTGGGACATATCTATACGCAGACATATTGGGACATATCTATACACATATTGATACACATCTATACGTTGCATACGTCACGTTAGGTTATATGTAAAATCGAAAGGACGCAGACATTAATATAAAAGCTTTAAATACACTTTAATCGACTTCATTCCTGAGGTTTTATCAAATATTGCCATATCTCTGCCCACAAAGTGGCTTGCCGAAAGCACTGCACAAGACATGAACTTAGACATAATACAGAAACAGACTGTACACATCGACAAACACTGGACAGACTACGAGACGAAAAGGGAAATTAGCAATTCAGGCGAAAGAGCGAATGATTAGCACTCAAATTAGTGGAAGCGCAGTAAAGCTTACAAAATACTATGAATATATATATATATATATATATATATATATATATATATATATATATATATATATATATATATATATATACATATATCTATATATATATATATACTAGTCGACCCGGTCCGGCTTCACCCAGCACCTGGCGGGGAGTGTCTCACAATTCATATAAGTAGTCATTATACATTCAAATACATTTCTCTAAGCGCACAGAGTAAGCGTTCGGCCCCTGCTCCCGTTCCCGTTCCCGTTGCTCGTCTGTTTCTGATGCTCCCGTTCCCGTTCCCGTTGTTCATCTGTTTCTGATGCTCTCGTTCCCGTTCCCGTTGCTCGTCTGTTTCTAAAGCTCGTAATGCCTTTTTCTTTCGTGCTTGCAGAAAAATTGTTGATTAATAATTAACTACCTATTTAAGTTGCATCCGCGGTACTGAGAACAACATCTGTACAAAATATCTCAGTCGGATGGACCGTTCAGGAACGCATAAAGGACACACACACAAACATTCTCTTCTACTATATATAATATAAGATATGGAAATATGGTATACGGCCAAAAGATTGGAAGAGAACTATCTTCATTCCAATAACTAAAAATGACAACCTGAAACTACTGAACGTAAACTTGCCAAGATATCACGAACACTCAATTAATGCTGGGTTGACTGCGGCGTACTTCAAAGGATATGCTACTAACTGTCTCTCAAAATAAAAAATTACATTATTTAGTATAGATGTCGAAGAGAAATAAAATGATGAGTTAGAAAATTGTCACGTATCTAAAATAGATGCATTATGTTTATGAAAAATTTGAAGATGCCTTAAAATTTTTATCACTTTGTTTATACCGCATATGACTATAAATAACTTCTTTAAACATTTTATAAAACTTAAAGAAAAATATTTAAAATTATTTAAATTACATAATATGGCAATGCTACTAAAAGTAATGTCCCTTGATATAACTTTTCTTAAGTTAAGTCCCCTTGCAATATTTTAATTAATGTTGTTTTATTACGTACAAAACTGTTTTTAAACTAACTATTTCAGATGGATCTGCGGGAGTGAGAACAACATCTGTAGAAAATTTCATCTCAATCGGATGGACCGTTTGGGAACGCATAAGGACAAACAAACAAAGAAACATTCTCTTATATATATATATATATATATATATATATGATTAGTAGCTAGGTAGGTTGGCAAGTGCTTAGGTAGGTAGGTTGACAGACAGACAAGACAGACAAGACAGACCAGACCAGACAGACAGACAGACAGACAGACAGACAGGCAGGCAGGCAGGCAGACAGACAGACAGGCAGGCAGGCAGGCAGGCAGGCAGACAGACAGACAGGCAGACAGACAGACATGTAGACTGTGAAGTTGGAAGGTATGAAAGTAGATAAATAAGTCAATAGATAAATTGGTAGATAGATAGCTTAAAGAGCAGATACATACATAGTTTGGTAGATAGTTAGGTAGTTAGGCAGGCAGACACATAGGTAGTTAGGTAGATCAGATGGCAGGCAGGTAGGTATTTAGATATATAGTATTTAGGTTTTCATATAGGTAGGTAAACTTATATTTAAATAGGTTGGCAGGTAAGAAAAGATAGCTAGATAGACTAGTATGTAGCTAGTTTGGCAGATAGATGGGTAAGTAGACTGACAGCTTTCACACAAATATGTAAATAGATTGTAAGTGAGAAGATCCACTCACGCTCTGTCCATCTCCAGCGCCTTCTCCAGAAGTTTGAGTGCCTGCTGAGTCCTGTCCTGC
>JACEFZ010007670.1:0-12472 GCA_014155875.1 Cepaea nemoralis | reverse complement strand
ACAGAACTGGCACTATTAGCCACCGGACCACATATGGGTAGGCGGGTTAGGGAAATTGTCCAGATAAATGAAGATCCCCAATTTGAAATGATAACTTATTAAAAATTTGAAATAGTTATTGCCAGTTTGGGAAAAACCCACCCCCACGGGGCCGGGTAATAAATAGTAATAGTTTTTGCCATTTAGGAAACCCAGGGTAAAACATTGGAAATGGCAATACAAATAGTAATAGTTATTGCCAGTTTAGGAAACACCACGTCAAACCCATCACAGGGCCATGTTAATACTAATAGTAATAGTTACTGCCAGTTTAGGAAACACCACGTAAAACCCATTACAGGGCTAAGGTAATACTAATAGCAATACTAATTGGGAAAACACCACGTCAAACACATCACATGGTCATGGCAATACAAATAGTAATAGTTATTGCCAGTTTAGGAAACACCACGTCAAACCCATCACAGGGCCATGTTAATAGTAATAGTTACTGCCAGTTTAGGAAACACCACGTCAAACCCATTACAGGGCTATGGTAATACTAATAGCAATACTAATTGGGAAAACAAGGCGCCTCGTCAACCAACACAGAACTGGCACTATTAGCCACCGGACGCTGATGCATATGCTGGTGGGAGGATCTGAGCACCTATGGACATGTCCAGAGTGCAATGAAGATACCCCAACTGATAACTGATAACTTATAATATTAATAGTAATAGTTATTGCCAGTTTAGGAAACACCACATCAAACCCATCACAGGGCCATGGTAATACTAATAGTAATAGTTATTGCCAGTTTAGGAAACACCACGTCAAACCAATCACAGGGCCATGGTAATACTAACAGTAATACTAATCGGGAAAACAAGGCGCCTCGTCAACCAACACAGAACTGGCACTATTAGCCACCGACGCTGATGCATATGCTGGGGGGGGGGGGGAGGATCTGAGCACCTATGGACATGTCCGGACTGCAATGAAGATACCCCAACTGATAACTGATAATACTAATAGTAATAGTTATTGCCAGTTTAGGAAACACCACATCAAACCCATCACAGGGCCATGGTAATACTAATAGTAATAGTTATTGCCAGTTTAGGAAACACCACGTCAAACATCACATGGTCATGGCAATACAAATAGTAATAGTTATTGCCAGTTTAGGAAACACCACGTCAAACCCATCACAGGGCCATGTTAATACTAATAGTAATAGTTACTGCCAGTTTAGGAAACACCACGTCAAACCCATTACAGGGCTAAGGTAATACTAATAGCAATACTAATTGGGAAAACACCACGTCAAACACATCACATGGTCATGGCAATACAAATAGTAATAGTTATTGCCAGTTTAGGAAACACCACGTCAAACCCATCACAGGGCCATGTTAATACTAATAGTTACTGCCAGTTTAGGAAACACCACGTCAAACCCATTACAGGGTCATGGTAATACTAATAGTAATAGTTATTGCCAGTTTCATTTTGCAATGTTTATTTTCTTGCGCTGTCTCGTTTTGAACTTCAGTGTAGGATACACACACACTTTTATAGAAGTTTTGGACTGAATTTTGCGTGTGGATTAACTTTTTCTAATAACAGTGTTCCTCGCCAATGAGGTTACAGTTTCATCCTTAGATGGAGAGGCAGAATTTAATTCCCCTACGTCCCAATAACTCTACCACTCGCCGTCCAACCTACCTCTATTTAGCCATAATTACCAACAACCATCAAAATAAACATTACATAATACAATGTATTTCAGTTAATTCTATGGGAAAGTGTTTCGCTTATGTCGTTTTCCAAGAACGTAGCCCTGATGTTAACCGGGGCCTTCCAGTATTGTTTCTATGAGGACTTGTGGTGTGTAGCTGTCTGAACTAAAACCCAGTTCAAGCAGTCTTTCTAAGGTGTACCATTTGTTTTGACAGTTCCAGACTGAGTGTTGCTGAAGTTTCAATCCAAGCCCAGAGCATACCTCCTGGTGACAAGTGTATAAAGTTGGAGCTGGAAGGAGCAGAACCAGATAACTCTAATATTAAGTTGTCATACTTACAGACCACCAGTTGTACACCATCCTAAGATCACGCCATGTCCTGTGATTCTAAATTACATGTTGTCCAATAAATATATATTTACTATACTCCCCATTCTGAATTTATTTCTGTGTTAAGTATCAGGGAATGTCCATTTTCCTTAAGCAAAGTAAACATATCTTGTTAGTATATAAATTGCCAGGATCTCTATGGTTGTGGGGCCACCAAACTCTGTCTCTTTAACGTGACATAAGCCTGGGTCACTGACATTGAGTTGAGTGACCGGGCAGGAGGAAGAATGGAGATGAGAGTGGGAGACAGTAAAGTGACTGACCTGGCTACGAGGAAAACAATCAACCCTCAGAAATAATGGGGCGGATATGAGTGGAAATCCCCAGGGGGGGGATGGGTCGAGGGAGAGTTGTGTGTTGTGTGAAGTCAGGCGACTGGAAAGTCAGTGAGAGAAGAGACCGACTGCGTGTCAGGTCGTTTTAAGAGAGAGCTCCGGGTTGTGTTGTTCTTCTAGTTGGGAAGACAGGCCTGAACCCAGAGTGGGTTCTGTATTGAGTGTAGGCCAAAACCCAGAGTGGGTTCTATAGTTGAGCAGTGGCTCCAACCCAATGTGTGGGTGGTATTGTGGGAGATCCAGCCGAGGATTGTAGCTGGATTACCTGTCTTGTGGATTGAGATTAAAAGCAGGCCGTGAGAAGGAATTGATGTGTGCTGGTTTAAATTGTGAGGAGGATATTTATATTCTATGGATTACATTATGTTTCTGGATGTATAAACATGTTCCGTTTGTCCGTCTTATTTCTGTAATAAAGGATTATGTGCGCCAACGGAATCTTGTTTAATGCCTGGTGAATATGCACTGCGGGGGTGAGTTACATTGCAAGACAGATATCTCCATTGACACACCATGAGTATCGTTACCTAGACAACGACCATCACACAATAATATCATGAGCATATCATCGTAAGAACTTCGTGATATTATCATCAAGAACGACGTGTGACATTTCTGGGCGCTCGTCACTTAGTAAGGAGAATCTGGAGGCTACGTCCGATCAAGAACATCTGGGGTCTGTCCTGGCAAGAACGACGGGGATATATTGAGAAACACATTGCATTATAGACAGTGTTGTCATTCTGAGATGTTTGTGGGCTCTTCGCGGAGAGAGGGTGGACAGCGGAGTGTGTTCACCGTATAAACACTGAGTTTTTCTCCGTGTGGTAACTGGCTACAGACAGTTCACGTCAAGTCCACTACAGGTGAATTGGAACCAACCATATCGCTGAAGCGAGAGGGGGTGATAAAGACACGCCATACAGACTAACCGGGAGAGTCTATTACGGTGACAGGTAAATTTGATACCAGACAGTAGTGCTCAAGCTAATGAAAAACCAGGATTAATCCAGAAGGGAGTGGGAATATCGAGCGTGTGTGTGTGTAAGACGCCACATCGAGGAAAAACTGTCAGCGCGCTACAGATCGACCGGGAGAGTCGAGTGTAGTAGCAGGGGTGTTTGGTCACGGACAGCACAGAGGAAATGTCGCGGGGACAAAACGTGTTTGCAACAAGTGCGGTCAGTCCTAGAGTGTGTGTGTTTGACAGGATTGAACCAAGGATTGAAGAAAATCAAAGATATTGACAGGTGTGTGTGTGCGAGACAAGCGCACTGTGTGTTCGCAGGTCGACAATTTAAGATTGATCGACGCAGCAAATAGGTCGGGTGGAGACACCAGCGTCCAGGTACGGGGAAGAGTTAATGAATGTGTAGAATACACTGAGAAAATTGACATTTGCTGTTCACCGGGAAGGGTGACATACAGGGGTAGTGTTCCACAGGGGTTGGGGCACGGCAGGTGTCGTGGATAACGGAAAATTTCCGGACATTACTTTGTTCACAGCCGGATCGTGGCTGAGAAGTTGTGTGGAAAGTGTTTTTGTATAACGGGAAAAGTGTCCGGTCAGTTTACTGTGTGTATTATTGTGACAAAGAGTACTGACTTGAGGTGTCCGGCAAGGTCAAGGGTGGGCACAGTGGAAAGTTACTGAAATTTTCCAGTGAACTGGATAAACAACTTGTTTATGAATGAAAGCCAGATTTAATGTTTCGTCTTTGTTCAAGCCTTTGTCATCATTATTCTGTTATGAGCAAACAGTTTTAACTTATCGTCATCGCAACCATTGTCGTATTTCTTTGCCAATAAGGATTTATATACCCAAATCTAAAGCGCTGAACATTGGCTGCCATTCTCCTTTTCTTTTTTGGTGAATCTTGTCGGATAACGGAAATCCATAACATTAATGATACAGCGAAGCGCCATCTCCGCAACGAGAGTAACAACAAATCGAAAGAACAGTTTGGATATCACTATCATCTTCAACTTTTCTCGACAGTTGGAACTGGTGATCACCACGTGAATTCACGAACCACTCTACAAAACAACAAGTCGCTTTGAAATCTAGCGTCGTAAACATTTCGGAGAATTTAACACAGACATTTCCAGCATATTGTGAAAAACTATTAACAGCAAAATAAGAACTTTTGGCGACGGATTAATAGGCCCATATTTGTCGGCCAACCAGTTACACATTATTATTTTTTATTGTTTTGCTCCCATCGTCATATTTATTGTTGTCGGGTGTTACGCAATTATTTGTATGTGGTCCAGTGTTTGTCAAGAGTAGGGGATTTTTGTGTTGTTTCTCGAAGGCCGGGAGACAGGGCGAAAAGTTACTTTCTGAGGTGCACCATATATAATGTCTGGGAAGAAAATCGAAAGGTCGGTTTATTTGGTTCTGCAGGGACGGTCCTGAATTATATAACGTGCCAGTTTGTGTTTGACTGTCAGATTTCTGTATAATTTTATGCTATAATTTTTTTTTTCTCTTCTATTTCTTCTTTTCGTTATATTTACATATGATATTTGCTGTGTTCGGATAGATGTTATTATCGTGCACTTTTGTCGTGTCTACTATCTAGTGGTATCTGAGTCAGTTTATATTTTACGCGCACTGTGGATGTCCCTACACAAGCTTGTATTTGTTACTGTGGTTTATTTCTGTGTCATCATCGTCTCCGTGTACTCAGCTTGTGAAGTCTAGCGTTGGATAGTCATCACTTAGTGTTATCATCCATTTGTTTGTATATGTATTTATATGTATGTTTAACAATATTTCCAGGGACTTTATGAACTTTTGGTCATAGATATATAGATATAAGGGAGTATAGGTGATACTTCCCCCCTCACTAACTAGTGCTTATAGAGTGACTGGGTGAGTACAGAGTGATATTTTAGCACTACGAATTTACGTACACAAGGAGTAGTGGTTGTACTTAGGGAGGGCACACAAAGACTAGTAGCAGAGTCTTTACATTTATAATTGCCTGACAGACAGCAACGTGTCCACAAGTACAAGATGCCTACTTTAATGGAATATATTGAAGCAGGTGAACGAATAGGCCTGAAAGGTAAAGAGTTACAGGAGTATGCAGAAGCGAAAGAACAAAAGCAGACGGAAAGAGAGGAGAGGCATAATGAACGCGAGGCAAAGCGTCTACAGGAAGAGAAAGAGACGCAAGTAAAACTAGCTGAAATGGAAGCCAAGCGTCTACAGGAAGAGAGAGAGACACACATGAGAATGGAAATTGAGAAAGAGATGATTAAGATGGAAGCGGAAATTGCTATTAAAAAGTTAGAATTTGCATCGAAGGGTCAAAGTGAGGAAAGTAAAAGACCTTCGCAGTCGTCACAGAGATTAAAACTGCCATACTTTACGGACCGAGACAACCTTGAAGCTTATCTTGACAGATATCAGGCATCAGCGAAAGTGTTAGGCGTCCCCGAAGACCAGTATGCTATTAGACTAGGGGAGCTTCTTACGGGCAAGGCACTAGACACCATGTTCAATTTACCTGTAGAAGAAAGGAACAACTACACTATCTTACGTCAACGTTTGCTGACAAAGTTCCAACTCACTGAGCATGGATATAGGACAAAGTTTAGACAGTTAGTGCCAGAGACAAATCAAGATTTCACAGACTTTGTTAACACTGTAAAGAATGCATTTAACAAATGGATGGAGCTTGCAGAAGTAGGGAAAGATTTTAATAAATTAGTAGATCTAATGTTAAGAGACAAGGTAGTATCTGCATGCAATTCTAATTTAGTAGCGTTCTTTGAGGAACGGAAGCCAAAGGACATAGACACAATGTCTCAGTTAGGGCAAAACTACACGACTGCACATCCTAACGTATCTATTGGGAAACTAATGAGTGAGGAAATAGTCTGTGCAGCGTACACTAAACAGAACCAGAATCCAGTTATCAGACCAAGGGCGAAAAGTGTGGATTCAGCACAGAAAGGTGAGCAGCAAGAACTTCAAGATAATGGTTTCCGAGGAAACAATGTTGGTAGAGTAGGACGGTACCCATATAGAAGAGGGAACTTCCAGAGACGTCCAAATTATGCCGGATGTTGGAATTGTGGGAGCTGGAGACACAAGGCAGCAGAGTGTGATGCACAACCATCAGATGGACCGACGAACAACACTAAAAGGGAGATTACTTGTTTCAAATGTGGAAAGAATGGTCATATCAGTCATCAATGTAGGATGAGAGAAACAGAGCACTCAAATGCAGCGCAAGTAATTGAGACGCTGAACAATGAAGATTGTAGTGGGTGCAAACCTCTTTTTGAAAAAGACAGTCAGCCAGTCCTAATATGTGGGCATACAGTAAAAGCAGGATCAGCAGTGCATGAAGGAGGAAGTCTGAAGCTGCATCAGGGATTTGTCAATGATAGACCAGCGTTAACAATTAGGGATTCCGGATGTACGTCTATCGGAGTGAAGAGAAGTTTAATAGATCCCTCGGATTATACAGGGAAAAAGATTAGATGCATAACATTCAATGGCACAGTAGAGTTCTACCCAGTAGCCATAATAACAGTAAAAACACCATATATCACTGGAAGAGTGACAGCTTGTGTTTTGGACTCACCAGTGGCTGATTTGATCATAGGAAATGTTATAGGAGTTAAAGATTGTACAGAAGAGGAAGTAGTTTATTGGGACCGAAAATATAGTGTAAGCAGTAACGAGGTAGTTACCACAAGAGAACCAAAATTAGAGAGTATAGCTGAGGTAGAAGAGGCACTTGAAGTAGACACAGGAACTCAGGACAAGGATAGTACAGCTGAGCAGATGAGAATGGATCCCAAATATAGTGCTAGTGACTCCCAAAGACAAGATACTACTCTGAACAAATGTTCCCAAGGGTGTAGGAGAGTAGAACATAGGCAGTCAAAGAAAGGTAGATGGTGCTTCGAGAGGAAGAACAATGTTCTCACTCGCAGGTTTTCAGATAGCAGAACTGCACGTGGGCAAGGAGCAGTACCTGTAGCACAGAGAGACCGATATACTAGAACAGCTCAGGATAGTGCATGTGCAGGGCACATAGGCAAAAGGCGTATGCAGCAGAAAGCAAGGTGCCAGGTATATGGGCCAAGATTGAATAAAGAGCTCAGACTAAACAGAGACTCAAGTGTAACGGTGCAATATGCAGATAGGAAAGTTGAGTCAGGTCAAAAGAGTTTTCGCGAAATTACTGACCCAGGGCTAGGGATAGCAAACAGATGTTGTAATTGTAGAGGTACCTTGAGTCATGGGTACATGAAAGGTAGACACAGCATCGACAGGAATCAGAGGTGGGTTAATGCAAGAACAGAACCACCTGATATAGGGTCGGTACACAAATAGTATTGTGGGGTCGTGAAGTAGTAAGAGACCTGTGGGTACATAAGTATAATGCTTTTCTATGATGTATTATTATTATGATGTGATGTATTAGTTCATGCATTGATACACAAGATAGATGGTTGTATTTATGTGTGATGAATATAGGAGTGTACTATGAGCATTTGATGTATTATGTAGTGTGGTAGCTGGAGTAAGGTGCAGCCATACTTAGGGCTACCCAGGCTATATGTCTGGGTCACATGTTTAGTAAGTTTTAGTCTCCCAATATTTGAAAACGAAGTTTTCTTTTAAGAGGGGGGTAATGACATAAGCCTGGGTCACTGACATTGAGTTGAGTGACCGGGCAGGAGGAAGAATGGAGATGAGAGTGGGAGACAGTAAAGTGACTGACCTGGCTACGAGGAAAACAATCAACCCTCAGAAATAATGGGGCGGATATGAGTGGAAATCCCCAGGGGGGGATGGGTCGAGGGAGAGTTGTGTGTTGTGTGAAGTCAGGCGACTGGAAAGTCAGTGAGAGAAGAGACCGACTGCGTGTCAGGTCGTTTAAGAGAGAGCTCCGGGTTGTGTTGTTCTTCTAGTTGGGAAGACAGGCCTGAACCCAGAGTGGGTTCTGTATTGAGTGTAGGCCAAAACCCAGAGTGGGTTCTATAGTTGAGCAGTGGCTCCAACCCAATGTGTGGGTGGTATTGTGGGAGATCCAGCCGAGGATTGTAGCTGGATTACCTGTCTTGTGGATTGAGATTAAAAGCAGGCCGTGAGAAGGAATTGATGTGTGCTGGTTAAATTGTGAGGAGGATATTTATATTCTATGGATTACATTATGTTTCTGGATGTATAAACATGTTCCGTTTGTCCGTCTTATTTCTGTAATAAAGGATTATGTGCGCCAACGGAATCTTGTTTAATGCCTGGTGAATATGCACTGCGGGGGTGAGTTACATTGCAAGACAGATATCTCCATTGACACACCATGAGTATCGTTACCTAGACAACGACCATCACACAATAATATCATGAGCATATCATCGTAAGAACTTCGTGATATTATCATCAAGAACGACGTGTGACAAACGCAACAATGGGAAAGCTAAGTATTTTAGATATAGGTTCTCAGGCTGGGATTTCCTGGTTATACTGTCTGTTTAGAAGTGTCTTTTCGATGCCACAGGAGGTCTTCTGAAAGCATTACTGTCTTAGTTTTCAGAATAAATCTCCTTAACTGGAAACTCTGTTTGTATTTCTATGTATGTATTTAATTTTCTGTATTTTTAAAACAATTTTATTCAATTTTAACAAAATTCACTTAAATGTATTCAAATACTTGATCACCGTGCCAGCAGGCAAATATGTTAGTCACGTCACTGCCATGGCCACCAACCACCACTACAAACACCTAATTTTATTGTAAGACAACAGCTGTCATAGAAAGCTGATCAAATACAAGTTTACCAAGAGATATCTGTTACAACAGCCTTGCAGTCACACTATAAGAGTGTTTTAAAAACCCTAACAGATTAAACTTAAAACATTCAAAGAATATTATCCTGCAACAAATCAATAAACACTACAAGTTGTGTAGTCTGTCATTACCGCTTCAAAGAAGAAAGTCCTTTACTATTATCTCCACCCCAGTAAGTGAACCAAATACATTTTTAGTCATCCATTGATCACAGAGCCACTGAACTTTGGCATAATTAACAGCAAATGAAAGACGAACAACCTTAATCAACAAACTCTATTTTAAATTTTTCAAGTGTCAATAATTGTACTATTAGTCATATTCTATATATATAAAAGACAATGTATGTAGGAATGTATTTGATGCGCCCGATAATGTTCCATCCGATTGAGATGAAATTGTGTACATGTTTTCTTTTCATTCCCGTGCAGCGAACTGTCATAGTTTGTTAGTGTACAATCAGCTATTTACTTACTGAAATTTAATATTTTAATTTACATTATCATTTATATATAGCGAGGGGATTTAACTTAAGAAAGGTTATTTCAAGGGGCATAACTTCTAATAGCATTGCTATATATTTTATATATAGATTGTTGCATCCCCACACATAGAGATCCTGGCAATTTATATACTAACAAGATATGTTTACTTTGCTTAAGGAAATGGACATTCCCTGATACTTAACACAGAAATAAATTCAGAATGGGGAGTATAGTAAATATTATTTATTGGACAACATGTAATTTAGAATCACAGGACATGGCGTGATCTTAGGGATTGTGTACTACTGGTGGTCTGTAAGTATGACAACTTAACATTAGAGTTATCTGGTTCTGCTCCTTCCCAGCTCCAACTGTCTACACTCGTCACCAGGAGGTATGCTCTGGGCTTGGATTGAAACTTCAGCAATACTCAGTCTGGAACTTGTCAAAACAAATGGTACACCTTAGATAGACTGCTTGAACTAGGTTTTAGTTCTGACAGCTACACACCACAAGTCCTCATATAAACCATACTGGAAGGCCCCGGTTAACGTCGGGGCTTACGTTCTTGGAAAACGAGTATAGCGAAACACTATTTCCCATAGAATTAACTGAAATACAGTGTATTATGTAATGTTTATTTAATGGTTGTTGGTAATTATTGGCTAAATAGAGGTGGTTGGAGGGCGAAGTGGTAGAGTTATTGGGACGTAGGGGAATTAAATTCTGCCTCTCCATCTAAGGATGAAACTGTAACCTCATTGGCGAGGAACACTGTTATTAGAAAAAGTTAATCCACACGCAAAATTCAGTCCAAAACTTCTATAAAAGTGTGTGTGTATCCTACACTGAAGTTCAAAAACGAGACAGCGCAAGAAAATAAAACATTGCAAAATGAAACTGGCAATAACTATTACTATTAGTATTACCATGGCCCTGCGATGGGTTTGACGTGGTGTTTCCTAAACTGGCAATAACTATTACTATTAGTATTACCATGGCCCTGTGATGGGTTTGACGTGGTGTTTCCTAATCTGGCAATAATTATTACTATTAGTATTACCGTGGCCCTGTGATGGGTTTGACAGAGTGTTTCCTAAACTGGCAATAACTATGACCATGGCCCTGTGATGGGTTTGACATGGTGCTTCCTAAACTGGCAATAACTATTACTATTAGTATTACCATTGCCCTGTGATGGGTTTGACGTGGTGTTTCCTAAACTGGCAATAACTATTACTATTAGTAGTTACCATGGCCCTGTGATGGGTTTGATGTGGTGTTTCCTAAACTGGCAGTAACTATTACTATTAGTATTACCATGGCCCTTGTGATGGGTTTGACGTGGTGTTTCCTAATCTGGCAATATAGTAATAATTATTGCCAGATTAGGAAACACCACGTCAAACCCATCACAAGGCCATGGTAATACTAATAGTAATAGTTACTGCCAGTTTAGGAAACACCACATCAAACCCATCACAGGGCCATGGTAATACTAATAGTAATAGTTATTGCCAGTTTAGGAAACACCACGTCAAACCCATCACAGGGCAATGGTAATACTAATAGTAATAGTTATTGCCAGTTTAGGAAGCACCATGTCAAACCCATCACAGGGCCATGGTCATAGTTATTGCCAGTTTAGGAAACACTCTGTCAAACCCATCACAGGGCCACGGTAATACTAATAGTAATAATTATTGCCAGATTAGGAAACACCACGTCAAACCCATCACAGGGCCATGGTAATACTAATAGTAATAGTTATTGCCAGTTTAGGAAACACCACGTCAAACCCATCGCAGGGCCATGGTAATACTAATAGTAATAGTTATTGCCAGTTTCATTTTGCAATGTTTATTTTCTTGCGCTGTCTCGTTTGAACTTCAGTGTAGGATACACACACACTTTTATAGAAGTTTTGGACTGAATTTTGCGTGTGGATTAACTTTTCTAATAACAGTGTTCCTCGCCAATGAGGTTACAGTTTCATCCTTAGATGGAGAGGCAGAATTTAATTCCCCTACGTCCCAATAACTCTACCACTCGCCGTCCAACCCACCTCTATTTAGCCATAATTACCAACAACCATCAAAATAAACAACAATGTATTCAGTTAATTCTATGGGAAAGTGTTTCGCTATATGTCGTTTTCCAAGAACGTAACCCCCGATGTTAACCGGGCCTTCCAGTATGGTTTATATGAGGACTTGTGGTGTGTAGCTGTCAGAACTAAAACCCAGTTCAAGCAGTCTATCTAAGGTGTACCATTTGTTTTAACAGTTCCAGACTGAGTAATTGCTGAAGTTTCAATCCAAGCCCAGAGCATACCTCCTGGTGACAAGTGTAGACAGTTGGAGCTGGAAGGAGCAGAACCAGATAACTCTAATGTTAAGTTGTCATACTTACAGACCACCAGCAGTACACCATCCTAAGATCACGCCTGTCCTGTGATTCTAAATTACATGTCCAATAAATATATATTTACTATACTCCCCATTCTGAATTTATTTCTGTGTTAAGTATCAGGGAATGTCCATTTTACTTAGTAAAGTAAACATATCTTGTTAGCATATAAATTGCCAGGATCTCTATGGTTGTGGGGCCACCAAACTCTGTCTCTTTAACCCAACAATAGGAAAGCTAAGTATTTTAGATATAGTTCTCAGGCTGGGATTTCCTGGTTATACTGTCTGTTTAGAAGTTCCG
>JACEFZ010007669.1:0-26824 GCA_014155875.1 Cepaea nemoralis | reverse complement strand
CCAGCCATGAAAATAATGGTGAGGGTGAGTGGAGACCCCCAGGGTGGATTAAGAGAGAGACAGTTTTAGGCTGGGGTGTATTGTTGTGGGGAACCCAGGGAGGGGTACACAGTAGGGTTAAAAAACAGTGGAAAAACATTGACTAGAGAGTTGAAGCTGAGACCGAGTTTTGAATGCAGGCCTAAAACCCAGTGGGGGTTGGATAGCTAATGGAGACCTGAACCCAGAGTGGGTTTATAGTGAGTGGAGGTCTGAACCCAAAGTGGGTTGGATAGCTAGCGGAGACTAGACCCAGTGTGTGGGTTGTGATGTGTGAGGTCCAGCTGTGGATAGTAGCTGGATAACTGGTTTATGAATGGGAGATTCATAAGGCCGTGAGAAGACAGTGATGTGTGCGTGTTAAGTTGTGAGGAGGATATTTATATTCTACTGGATTATATTGTTTCTGGATATAGAGTTGTGTTCCGTTTGTCAGTGTTCTTTCTGCAATAAAGGATTATGTGCGCCAACGCAAGCTTGTTTAGTGACTGGTGAATGTGCACTGCGGGGGTGAGTTATATTGTAAGACAGTTAGATAGCTCAATTGACACACCAGGAGCATCGTTACCTAGACAACGACCATATCACGCACTTATCGTCAAGAACTTCGTGATATTATCTGAGAGCTCGTCCGATCAAGAAACCAGTGCATTAATATCTGGGAGGCTTCGTACGGTCAAGAACAATATAGACATTGTTGTCATTCTGTTATCTGTGAACTCGGCGATTAGAGAGGTTATTATTATTAAATTCAAAGGCAACACGCAAGCTAGCAGTCGGGGCACGGAAAAACCATTGTTGAATCCAGACTGTGGCGAAGGCAGCGTGTGTGTGTGTCAAGGACAGTGGCACAGAAAAGTCGGCGCTAGCAGACAGCACAGGTAAATTTGATACCAGGCAGTAGTGCTGAAGCTAGCAGACAGTTCACGAAAGACCACCACAGTACATCAAAACAGCCAGCGCACGGTAAATACACAACAGACAGTGAGTGATTTCGTAGCGAAGTCCTGTGCGCTCTGAAGACAGGGGTACGGTGTTTTTCATAGGTCAAGAGACGTGGCGTCAGAGAATTAACACAGACAGGTCAAAAAGAGGACAGCACAGGTGAAGGTTGCGTGGACAAAAAAGGTGTTTGCAACAAGAGCGAGTCAGCATAATGGGACAGTATCGCTGTCGGTGATAAAGACAGGATTGAAAATCAAAGATATTGACAGGTGTGTATGCTGAGGTCAATACACTGTGTGGTCGCAGGTAGACTGGTCAAGATTTTTCAACGCAGTTAACAGGACGGAGGGTACGCCAGCGACCAGTTACTGGGGAAGTACATGTTTGGAAAACTCTCAGGAAGGAGAGTTAACATGGATTGTAGGATACACAGAATTGACATTTGCTGATTCACCGGGAGGGGTGACAGACGGGGTTAGTAACGGTACCCCTACCATAGCCGTGCTGGGGCAGAAGTGGAAAGTGTTTGTGTATGACGGGAAAAGTCTCTGGTCAGTTTACAGACAGATTAAGTGTGACTTTCCACTGAGTTAAAAGAGCAGCCGTGTTGAGACTGAGAAGGTTGTGTGGAAATTGTTTACTAAGGATTTTTTCACTGAAGGTGATAAAGAGAAATTAGGTTGACCTTGGGAGGCAAGGCTGTTTAACAGTAAGAAGTTACTGAGGAAATTTCCACGGCCTATTGTGGTCAAGATGACTCATTGTGAATGAACAAAACAAGTTATTTTGATCGAAAACCAGATTTTATGTTCGTCCTTGTGTTGAATCTCTTTGTGATCATTACTCTGTAATCAGCAAACATTTTGACAACGAAGGATGACGTGGCAGCTCCGCGAGCATGGTTGTATACAGTTGTCAAAAGAACTTACGATAAAGAGCGAAAGCGCTGGACATTTGCTGCCATTTTTTGGGTTGAACATTGTCTTTAAACGTGAATCTATCACATAAGTGATACAACTACGGACCATCTCGGCAACCAATGGACAAAGACATTACGGACTGTGTTGAGACAAGACGTTTGGATTATTACTGTGTTGTCACCACGTCCAGGGAAAGTAACAACATATCGAAAGAACATTTTGGATAATTACTATTACCGTCAACGTTTCCGACAGTTGGAACTGGTGATCACAACGCGAAATGAAGTAATCACTCAACAAAACAACACGTCGTTTGTAATCTAGCGTCGTAGACATTTTGGAAAATTTAACACAGATAATTTCAGCATATTGTGGGAAACTATTAAAAACGAACTTTTGGCGACGGATTAATAAGCACATATTTGTCGGCCAACCATCTGGACATTTTGTTTGCTCTCATCGTCTTAACTGTCGTTATCGTTTGTGTACTTATATATATATATATATATATATATATATATATATATATATATATATATAATATATATATATATATATATATATAATATATATATATATATATATATATATATATATATATATATATGTTATTACATGTAGTTGTTGGATAGGCACTTTTTGCGATCTCTATCTAAATCAGGATAGGCCTTGCAAAATGTGGTTCTTGTGCTTACGATATTTTTGTAAGGACAACGCTAAAAACGTTGGCGGGGTTGTGCATTGGCATTGTGGTCCTAACCAATATCTAGAGCCGTTGTGTATTGCGTCAAATCTGTGTATATTGTGATTTGAGATTCCTTCTTTTCTTCTTATTATTTTTATGTATGATATTTTTATTTTCTTTGAGTATATATGTGTTATTATTGTAACTCTTGCGACTAATTCTGCTATATAGACTGTTTTCGGTGTCAGTTTTACATATATTACGCGCACTGTGGTCGTTTCACACAAGCTTGTGGATGTTACTGTGGTTTATTTCTTTGTGATCACCGTCTCCGTGTACTTGGCTTGTGCGTCTAGCGTTTATAGCAACAATTAGTGTGGATCATCCATTCTTTTGTATATATAGTTATATGTATGTTTAACAATATTTCCAGAAATTTTCGACAGCTATTGGATATATATTCGAGGGAGTATAGGTAATACCCCCCCTCACTATCTAGTGATTATAGAGTGACGGTGTGAGTACAGAGTGATAGTATTAGGACTACGAATTTACGTGCACAGTGAGTGGTGGTGTACTTAGGGAAAGTACATAAAGACTAGCAGCAGAGTCTTTACATTTATAATTGGCTGACAGACAGCAACGTGTCCACAAGTACAAGATGCCTACTTTAATGGACTATATTGAAGCAGGTGAACGGTTAGGCCTGAAGGGTAAAGAGTTACAGGAGTTTGCAGAAGCAAAATTGAAAGAAGTTCAACACAGGGAAAGAGAGGAGAGGCATAATGAACGCGAGGCAAAACGCCTACAGGAAGAAAAGGTAGCTGAAGCCAAGCGTCTACAGGAAGAGAGAGACACATGTAAAGTTAGCTGAAATGGAAAACAAGCGTCTACAGGAAGAGAAAGAGACACAATTGAAACTAGAAATGGAACAACAAAAACACCTACAGGAAGTAAAGTTATCTGAAATGGAAGCCAAGCGTCTACAGGAAGAAAGCGCTTACACGAAGAGACACAAATGAAAATAGAAATTGAGAAAGAAAAGCTCAAGAGGGAAACTGAAATTGAGTTGAAAAAATTAGAAGTATCTTCGAAGGGTCAAAGTGAGGAAAGCAGAAGACCTTCCCATCCCTCACAGAGACTAAAACTGCCATATTTTACAGACCGGGACCATCTTGAATCTTATCTTGGAAGATTCGAAGCGAAAGTGTTAGGTATTCCAGAGGGAGAGTATGCGATGCGGCTGGGCGAGTTTCTTACGGGTAAGGCCCTAGACACCATGTTTAATTTACCTGTGGAAGAAAGAAACAACTACACTATTTTGCGCCAACGTTTGTTAACAAAGTTCCAACTAACTGAGCAAGGATATAGAACACAGTTTAGACAGTTAGGGCCAGAGACAAATCAAGATTTCACAGATTTTGTTAACACAGTAAAGAATACATTTAACAAATGGATGGAGCTTGCAGAGGTAGGAAAGATTTTCATAAATTAGTGGATTTAGTGTTAAGAGACAAAGTTAGTATCATCATGCAATACAAACTTAGTAGCTTTCTTTGAGGAACGTAAGCCAAAGGACATAGATACAATGTCACAGTTAGGGCAAAACTACATGACTGCACATCCTAACAGTTCTATTGGTAGACAAATGACTGAGGAAATAGTCTGTGCAGCGTACACAAAACAGGATCCAGAATCCAGTTATTAGACCAAGATCGAAAAGTGTGGATTCAGCACAGAAGTATGAACAACAAGAGGTCTCAAGATAATGGTTTCCGTGGCAACCATTTTGGCAGAGCAGGACGGTACCCATACAAAAGGGGGAATTTCCAGAGACGTCCAAATAGTTATGCCGGATGCTGGAATTGTGGGAGCTTGGAGACACAAGGCAGCACAGTGTGATGCACAACCATCCAGTGAGCCAACAAGTAACAGCAAGGAGGGAAATCATCTGATTTCAAATGTGGAAAGAAGGGGCATGTCAGCTATCATTGTACGATGAGGGAAACGGAGCATTCTAATGCAGCACAAGTGATTGAGACTATCAACAATGAAGATTGTAGTGGGTGCAAACCTCTTTTTGAAAAAGACTGGTCAGCCAGTCTTAGTGTGTGGTCACTACAGTGAAAGCAGGATCAGCAGTCCAGTGCAGGTGGAAGCATGAAGATGCACCATGGTTTCGTTAATGATAGGCCAGCATTAACAATTAGAGATTCCGGGTGTACATCTATCGGAGTTATAAAAAGTTTAGTGAACCCCTCGGAGTACACAGGGGAAAAGATTAGATGCATAACATTTAATGGGACAGTAGAATTCTACCCATTAGCCGTGATAGCAGTAAAAACACCATATATCACAGGAAGAGTGGTAGCGTGTGTTCTAGGACTCACCAGTGGCAGATTTGATCATCGGAAACGTGCCAGGAGTTAACGATTGTACAGAAGAAGAAGTAGTTTATTGGGACCAAAAACATAATGTAAGCAGTAACGAGGTAGTTACCAAAGAAAACCTAAATTAGAGAGTATAGCTGAAGTAGAAGAGGCACTTGAAGTAGACATAGGGACTGAGAAAAAGGGTAGTACAGTTGAGCAGGTGAGAAGGGAATCCCAGAGACAAGATACTACTCGTGAAAATGTTTCCAAGTGGGTAGTAGAGTAGAACATAGGCAGTCAAAACAGGGTAGATGGTGCTTCGAGAGGAAGAACAATGTTCTCACTCGCCGGTTTTCAGATGGCGGAACTGCACGTGGGCAAAGAGTAGTACCCGTAGCACGTAGTGACCGAGATACTAGATCAGCTCAGGATAGTGCATGTGCAAGGCACACAGGTATAAGGCGGAAGCAGCATAGAGCAGGATGCCAGGTATATTGGCCAGGATTTTAATAAAGAGGTCAGACTAAACAGAGACTCCAGTGTAACGGTACAATATGCAGACTGCAAAGTTAAGGCAGTTCAAAAGAGTATTAACGACATCACTGAACAGTATTAGCAAACAGATGTTTTACAGATACTAGGAAACATGAGGCATGGGTACAGGAAGGGTAGACACAGCATCGACAGAAATAGGTGGAGGTTTGAGGCAAGAAAAGAACCACCTGATATAGGGTCGGTACACGAATAGTTTGTGTCTTCTGAGGATGTTAATAGACCTCCAGGTACATAGATATTATGTTTCCTATGATGTGTTTATTATTATTATGTGATGTATTATTCTCACACTCAGAACCCTTCACCATAAGATCTGGAGTACGACAAGGTTGTGTCCTGTCCCCTCTCTTGTCATAACATATATAGACAACATATGTAAGAAACCAGCCAAGCAGAGACAGCAAGAATACCGCATGACGAGAACACAGAAGAAGAACCATCTGCAAATCTAACCATTAGAGAACTCCTGTTTGCGGACGACCAAGCACTAATAGCAAAATCAGAAGCTGAATTACAAGACCACATGAATAGTCTAAACGAAATGTGTAGGGAACACAACATGAAAATTAGCACAAGCAAAACAGAGGTAATGACTATAACTAAAGAAGAACAAACAGCAACAATTCACCTAAACGAACATCCCTTGAAACAAGTAAAGAGCTTCAAGTACCTAGGAAGTATAATATCATCAAATGGCAGATCAGAAGACGAGATCGAAAATAGGTGCAATAAGGCAAATCAACTCATTGGACAAATGGCACCAATACTAAAGAACAAACATGTATCAATAACTACTAAGAAAGCACTTTACACACAATCTTCCTACCAACTCTCTGCTACCAATGCCAAACCTGGACAATGACAGAAAAAGAGAAAGAAAAATCACAACAACAGAAATGAGGTTTCTGAGAAGAATACTCAACGTATCAAGAAGAGATAAGATCAGAAATGAAGAAATCAGGACTAAAGTAGGGGTTAAAGCTGCTCAAGATTTTATTAGAAAGCAGCAAGTCAAATGGTTTGGCCATGCAAGTAGGCTACCAGTCAACAGCATGCCACAACAAGCAATGATGTACAGACCAGATGGAAACAGAGGAAGAGGCCGACCACGTAAACGTTGGACTGAGGGAATAACAGAATCCATGGGAATGTCGATATACGAAGCCCATAACCGGGCACTCTCACGAAGTTTATACTTCACCTCGACACCGCAAGGTACAAGAGGAACATGATGAGATGAGATGAGATGATGTATTATTTAGTGTGGTATCGAGAGTGAGATGGAGCCATACTTAGGGCTACCCAGGCAATATGTCTGGGTCACATATTTCATAAGTATTATTCTCCCAACGTTTGAAAACGAAGTTTTCTTTTAAGAGGGGGTAAATGACATATGCCTGGGTCATTGACATTGAGGTGAGTGACCCCAGTAGCGAGACTACGAGAAAAACAACCAGCCATGAAAAATAATGGTGAGGGTGAGTGGAGACCCCCAGGGTGGATGGGGAGATAGACAGTTTTAGGCTGGGGTGTAATGTTGTGGGGAGTCCAGGGAGGGGCGACACAGTAGGGTTAAAAGACAGTGGAAAAACATTGACTAGAGAGTTGAAGCTGAGACCGGCTAAGAGTCGGGTCGCTTGAGACAGTTGATGTTTAGAGACCGAGCGGGTCAGTAGTCTAAGGAGAAGGAGCGGAGTTAGATATAGATCTCCGTCCTGTGTTGTTCTCCGAGTTTTGAATGCAGGCCTAAAACCCAGTGGGGGTTGGATAGCTAATGGAGGCCTGAACCCAGAGTGGGTTTTATAGTGAGTGGAGGCCTGAACTCAAAGTGGGTTGGATAGCTAGCGGAGACTAGACCCAGTGTGTGGGTTGTGATGTGTGAGGTCCAGCTGTGGATAGTAGCTGGATAACTGGTTTATGAATGGGAGATTCATAAGGCCGTGAGAAGACAGTGATGTGTGCGTGTTAAGTTGTGAGGAGGATATTTATATTCTATGGATTATATTGTTTCTGGATATAGAGTTGTGTTCCGTTTGTCCGTGTTCTTTCTGCAATAAAGGATTATGTGCGCCAACGCAATCTTGTTTAATGACTGGTGAATGTGCACTGCGGGGGTGAGTTATATTGTAAGACAGTTAGATAGCTCAATTGACACACCAGGAGCATCGTTACCTAGACAACGACCATATCACGCACTTATCATCAAGAACTTCGTGATAGACGTAATACAATTAATAATGTGCACTTCATCTTTGAACCTTAAATTATATACCGCATATAAACAAACTTTGAAACCTGCTGTTACAATCTCTAGAACAATTTTTTTTTTTTTTTTTGGTTGGGCGGACATAATGATAAGGTATATGCTAAATCTCGTAATTTTCCCTCAGTTGGTTACTGCGATATGGAATTTTATATTGGGGCAGACAAAAGTAGTAAACAGACTATAGTATTGCTAAGATAGTTTTGGAGCGAGTCGTGGTTTTAATGTCTCTACGTCCCAATAATTCTACCACTCGCCCTCCAACCCACCTCTATTTAGCCAATACATATCAACAACCATCAAAATAAACATTACATAATACATTGTATTTCATTTGATTCTATGGGAAATAGTGTTTCGCTATACGTCGTTTTTCTTAAAGTCGCGTTTTCCAAGAACGTAACCCCGACTTTAACCGGGGCCTTCCAGTATCGCCATATATGTGACCTCCCATTTGGACAGAAGAACGATATATCGCCATACTAGGGTCCTCGTGTTAATGATTTGTTCGTAGTATCTTCCGCAATTTCAATGCTCAGTGAACGGAAATTCCTATTATAGTACATTTGTTCATTGATTGTACCATGTTTGGTCTACACCTATTTGTTTTTGCTTGGCATTTGAATCAGTTAAATTCCGAGGACACATACTGAAAACAACCACATTCACATATTTGACTAGGGTGGGTCTCTGTCCATGCAAACAAAATCAGGAATGTAATAATATAATAAAAACTAAGACAAATATCAATGGGGGAAAAAAGTAAGTATGAAACACAACATAACTGCCCGAAGTTTCGGTAGTTACTACATTGGTAAGAACAAAACAAACATAGATATAAGATAATTAATACGAAATTAAAATAAACTAAATGTAATATGAATATTTACAAAGGGAAAATTGAAGGATGAATATGTGACAACTATCGATAGCAATAATGTGCAGAAGTGTAAGGTGAAATCGGGAACAATTGAACTAAATATCCCGGGAAGGTTAACCCGGTCAACAAATGCCCGCAGAAGTCGGATGTGTCGGCTTAACGGCGCAAGAACGCAGCTCTGCTGTAAACAGGCACAGCGCAATCACATCCGGGAAAGAAAGAAAAAACAACTCCGGATGAACGCAGAAGAAGAAGAACTAAATATTGGCAATGTCAAAGCGATGAAGAAGTTAAAGATCCAGTATTGTATAACCAAGACATGTACACAAGATTGGGGGATGGCCAAGTGTAACAGAAGACAAGGGGACCTAGGTTAAATCGTGCCATCCACAATAGAATTATCTCCAATGGATGGACAAACCATGTAGTGGAAATTAACTGGCTATCCATCGTCATTCTAAGAGAAGTGTCCGAGCAACATGGTCTCATAACAGTGACACACACTGGGTTATCCACAAACAATAAATTGCATGATTTATTGTCTGACATATTTCACTGCATCTCGTCAGGTGTATACTGCAGAATTCACAAACTAAAACAATAAGATGAATCCTTCAAGCTGAAATAAGCAACACACATATTCCCATAGTGTCTTAAATTGTCTACCACAGACATTTTAAACTGACTATCATGTCTTTTTGTTTGCACAAAGTTAGCTTTTTTGTATGAATAGCAACAACTATAGCACATATTACATGAGTCAATTCTGCGTGTTAAACAGAATGTATAACGTATTTATAGAAATCAAAGGTAGTATCCAAAATGTGTGTGACTGCTGTCAAGATGATACCGAAAACTGAAACAAAGCAAAGTATAACTTGCAAGCTCAATGAAAGGAAAGACATACACAGACACCCAGCCGAACGTTTCGGTCAAAGTCTTCATCAACCAATTGTTAGCTAGGAAACTAAAGAATTATAATTACAAATCCCCATGGTTCAATTAACTGAGTTGAGTCAAGAAACGACATCACAGCACCTGTGACATTCCTATACATGTTCCGGCCTCATCTACAACATCAAGCGAAGAGTCCCAATACTAATGGTACCAGTCGCAGTAAGACTGTGTGTCCGTCTGACCTTTCCTCGTAGTACTGAGTGTCGGCCACATCCTCTGGTCACTCCCTGCAGCACCATCCTCGCCAGGCCTTGATAATCTATCTGTTCTGCCACACTATTCACATGATCCCGAAGGAGCCCTGCCCAGGCCTGTCTTATCGTGCATCAGAACCCCACCCAATGGTACCGACGCACTCAATCTGTCCTCCTGCTCGTTTCCCACCACACCAGCATGTCCTGGGAGAAAGGATCCAAGGGATGCTTCTTAATCTTGGATTCCCCCTTCCACCCCCCCCCCCCCCATGAAGAATTCCACTGTGCACGAAGCATGCATGACTTTCTCCTTCTGTGCATGCTCTGTGAGTCTGTTACAATCACGGCATGTGTGTGCTGTTTGTCCCCCAGCCAGCGGACAGCTGCTGTGACCGCCTCCACCTCCATTCTCAAACCGTTATCGTATTTATTATATGTATGTTTTAAAGTTCAGAAAGCAATGGCCAACCACTGAGCGTACACGTGCCAGGAGATGACATGAGCAACAAATGTCTGCGTTGACTGCAGCATCCTGTAAAGGATATGCAACTAACTTAACTTAATGTTTCCATGAAAAACATAAACTAAACCCTAAGTTAGGTTAACACGGTCAACAAATGCCTGCCGAAGTCGGATGTGTCGGTGTAACGGCGCAAGAACGCAGCTCTACTGTAAACAGGCACAACGCAATCACATCCGGGAAAAAAAAAAACTCTCCGGATGAACGCGGAAGAAAAAGAAACCCTAAGTTAGGGAAACGAAATTGCGGAAAGATGCAACGAGATATTCGTATTGAAAAGTCTCTGTGGTGTAGTGGGTTGGCCGTCTGTCTGGCGGACCTGAAGCCAGGTGGGTCAACCGTCTGTCTGGCGGGCATGAGGATCGTCAGCTCCCCAGGACTGCATTAATCTAATCACGGGTGCAATTTTCATACAGACTCCCGGGGGTCATCGCTGGAGCTACAGGGTACGTGCTCTGTGCGGTGCTCTCGGCAAGCGCCTGGCTGTTCTGCGGAAAAAGACTGAGCCAGGTGGGGTAATACCGGGTGCAATGAAGTCGAGACTCGGGGGATAATGAAGTCGACACTCGAGGTGGGGGGGGGGGGGAGAAAGAGAGAGAGAGAAAGAGAGAGAGAGAGAGAATGAAGTCGACACTCGGGGAGAATAAAGTCGACACTCAGAGAGAATAAAGTCGACACTCGGGGGATTGAAGGCGACACTGAGGGGTTGGAGGAATGAAGTCGACACTCGGGGGATTGAAGGCGACACTGAGGGGTTGGAGGAATGAAGTCGACACTCGGGGGATTGAAGGCGACACTGAGGGGTTGGAGGAATGAAGTCGACACTCGGGGGATTGAAGGCGACACTGAGGGGTTGGAGGAATGAAGTCGACACTCGGGGGATTGAAGGCAACACTGAGGGGTTGGAGGAATGAAGTCGACACTCGGGGGATTGAAGGCGACACTGAGGGGTTGGAGGAATGAAGTCGACACTCGGGGGATTGAAGGCGACACTGAGGGTTTGGAGGAATGAAGTCGACACTCGGGGGATTGAAGGCGACACTGAGGGGTTGGAGGAATGAAGTCGACACTCGGGGGATTGAAGGCGACACTGAGGGGTTGGAGGAATGAAGTCGACACTCGGGGGATTGAAGGCGACACTGAGGGGTTGGAGGAATGAAGTCGACACTCGGGGGATTGAAGGCGACACTGAGGGGTTGGAGGAATGAAGTCGACACTCGGGGGATTGAAGGCGACACTGAGGGGTTGGAGCAATGAAGTCGACACTCGGGGGATTGAAGGCGACACTGAGGGGTTGGAGCAATGAAGTCGACACTCGGGGGGTTGAAGGCGACACTGAGGGGTTGGAGGAATGAAGTCGACACTCGGGGGATTGAAGGCGACACTGAGGGGTTGGGGGAATGAAGTCGACACTCGGGAGGGAGGGGGGTGAACTGATCCACAACTCACCTCTGAAGTCGGAGTGTGTTCGTCTAATGGCAAGGGAACTGGTAACAGGGAAAGCTAATCTACACACAAAAATCAGCCCACGCACTAAAAGTAGTAGCATGTGTATGGACTACGTTTGAGTTCAAAGCTAGCGAACACACAACAGAAATCCACAATTGTGGCCATGGTGTGTGATGGCAAAACATGGCTGCCCACAATTAGCGACATGGCACCTGATGATGATGATGCACCTAGCGAGATAACAGCCATAAATAGGAGGCAATAAATTGTGTAGCCTATTGCTTTTTTCCCCTCATTATTCAAATTTACAACCCGAAATTATTGGTTTGAAATTCAATACACATACAATATTAATATAAATAGAGCCAAAACTGAAGAAATTCAAGTTACCAGATCGCCGTGTCCGCTAAATATACAGATATAGTACATCTCTGAAACAAGTTAAAGAATTCAAATATCTTGGAAATATAATATCATCACAGAAGATGGCAGATTCGACAGAGAAATCGAAATCAGATGTCAAAAAGCAAGTGTACTTACATATCAATTATCACCTTTACTGAAACATCCAAATATAGCAATGTCCGCAAAGCAACAGATAATAAATAGCATGGTCACACCAGCCCTATGTTACCAATGTCAAACTTTGATATTATTACAAACGTACTTACAGAAAATCAACACCTGTGAGATGAGATGCTTGAGAAGGGCTGCCAACTAAACTATCCGAGACCGAGTAAGAAATTATGTTATCAGATAGACAGCGGGATCAACACCTTGGGTCACATTTATTGAAAGGCAGAAGATCAAATGGTTTGGCCATGTCGTTAGAATGCAAAGCCATCAACTACCAACACTGATCTGATTCGAGAGAAAGAGGAAGCTCGAGAAGAAAATTGATTGACGACGTCAAATACATTGTACAGTCACATGGAATGACACTATCCAGTGCCACTCATCGGGCGCTGGATCGTCAACTATTCCTCCCCACGGGCTTGCCCGCAAAACAGGAAGAAGATGATGACGACGATGATAATGATTATGTTGTTGTTGTTGATGATGATGATGATGATGATGATGATGATGATGATGATGATGATGATGATGATGACATAAAATAAAAAGTGACTGCAATGTCCTGTAAGAGATATGCAACATTTAAAAAAAACTCACCTTCGTCGTATTTAAACGGGCAATACCTGTGCAGACAGCAGTCGGGACTTAAGACACAGACCAGGCACACAATGACCAGCATGAGAAACAAGGCGGCGGCGACGACGATCACGAGTTTGTCCCACTCGTCCAGGTCTATGACCCCACTAGTGGAGTTGGTGGTCATCGCGGCGGACAGGTCGGCGTCAGTGCTGCATCAAAACTGGATTCCTGTTGAATGTAACATGTAGTGGACAATCATTCAGCGGACATTCACAGTCGTGGTTGCAGAGCTACACTATCACACAGAGAATTTTAACCCCAAAGACAAGAAAAGAAAGAAGTATTATTATACTCTTTCTTTTCTTGTCTTTGGGGTTTAAAATTCTCTGTGGATAGTGTAGCTCTGCAACCACGACTGTGAATGTCCGCTGAATGATTGTCCACTACATGTTACATTCAACAGGAATCCAGTTTTGATGCAGCACTGACGCCGACCTGTCCGCCGCGATGACCACCAACTCCACTAGTGGGGTCATAGACCTGGACGAGTGGGACAAACTCGTGATCGTCGTCGCCGCCGCCTTGTTTCTCATGCTGGTCATTGTGTGCCTGGTCTGTGTCTTAAGTCCCGACTGCTGTCTGCACAGGTATTGCCCGTTTAAATACGACGAAGGTGAGTTTTTTTTAAATGTTGCATATCTCTTACAGGACATTGCAGTCACTTTTTATTTTATGTCATCATCATCATCATCATCATCATCATCATCATCATCATCATCATCATCATCATCAACAACAACAACATAATCATTATCATCGTCGTCATCATCTTCTTCCTGTTTTGCGGGCAAGCCCGTGGGGAGGAATAGTTGACGATCCAGCGCCCGATGAGTGGCACTGGATAGTGTCATTCCATGTGACTGTACAATGTATTTGACGTCGTCAATCAATTTTCTTCTCGAGCTTCCTCTTTCTCTCGAATCAGATCAGTGTTGGTAGTTGATGGCTTTGCTTTCTAACGACATGGCCAAACCATTTGATCTTCTGCCTTTCAATAAATGTGACCCAAGGTGTTGATCCCGCTGTCTATCTGATAACATAATTTCTTACTCGGTCTCGGATAGTTTAGTTGGCAGCCCTTCTCAAGCATCTCATCTCACAGGTGTTGATTTTCTGTAAGTACGTTTGTAATAATATCAAAGTTTGACATTGGTAACATAGGGCTGGTGTGACCATGCTATTTATTATCTGTTGCTTTGCGGACATTGCTATATTTGGATGTTTCAGTAAAGGTGATAATTGATATGTAAGTACACTTGCTTTTTGACATCTGATTTCGATTTCTCTGTCGAATCTGCCATCTTCTGTGATGATATTATATTTCCAAGATATTTGAATTCTTTAACTTGTTTCAGAGATGTACTATATCTGTATATTTAGCGGACACGGCGATCTGGTAACTTGAATTTCTTCAGTTTTGGCTCTATTTATATTAATATTGTATGTGTATTGAATTTCAAACCAATAATTTCGGGTTGTAAATTTGAATAATGAGGGGAAAAAAGCAATAGGCTACACAATTTATTGCCTCCTATTTATGGCTGTTATCTCGCTAGGTGCATCATCATCATCAGGTGCCATGTCGCTAATTGTGGGCAGCCATGTTTTGCCATCACACACCATGGCCACAATTGTGGATTTCTGTTGTGTGTTCGCTAGCTTTGAACTCAAACGTAGTCCATACACATGCTACTACTTTTAGTGCGTGGGCTGATTTTTGTGTGTAGATTAGCTTTCCCTGTTACAGTTCCCTTGCCATTAGACGAACACACTCCGACTTCAGAGGTGAGTTGTGGATCAGTTCACCCCCCTCCCTCCCGAGTGTCGACTTCATTCCCCCAACCCCTCAGTGTCGCCTTCAATCCCCGAGTGTCGACTTCATTCCTCCAACCCCTCAGTGTCGCCTTCAACCCCCCGAGTGTCGACTTCATTGCTCCAACCCCTCAGTGTCGCCTTCAATCCCCCGAGTGTCGACTTCATTGCTCCAACCCCTCAGTGTCGCCTTCAATCCCCCGAGTGTCGACTTCATTCCTCCAACCCCTCAGTGTCGCCTTCAATCCCCGAGTGTCGACTTCATTCCTCCAACCCCTCAGTGTCGCCTTCAATCCCCGAGTGTCGACTTCATTCCTCCAACCCCTCAGTGTCGCCTTCAATCCCCCGAGTGTCGACTTCATTCCTCCAACCCCTCAGTGTCGCCTTCAATCCCCCGAGTGTCGACTTCATTCCTCCAAACCCTCAGTGTCGCCTTCAATCCCCCGAGTGTCGACTTCATTCCTCCAACCCCTCAGTGTCGCCTTCAATCCCCCGAGTGTCGACTTCATTCCTCCAACCCTCAGTGTTGCCTTCAATCCCCCGAGTGTCGACTTCATTCCTCCAACCCCTCAGTGTCGCCTTCAATCCCCCGAGTGGTCGACTTCATTCCTCCAACCCCTCAGTGTCGCCTTCAATCCCCCGAGTGTCGACTTCATTCCTCCAACCCCTCAGTGTCGCCTTCAATCCCCCCGAGTGTCGACTTCATTTCCTCCAACCCCTCAGTGTCGCCTTCAATCCCCCGAGTGTCGACTTTATTCTCTCTGAGTGTCGACTTTATTCTCCCCGAGTGTCGACTTCATTCTCTCTCTCTCTTCTCTTCTCTCTCTCTCTTTCTCCCCCCCCCCCCCCCACCTCGAGTGTCGACTTCATTATCCCCGAGCTCTCGACTTCATTGCACCCGGTATTACCCCACCTGGCTCAGTCTTTTTCCGCAGAACAGCCAGGCGCTTGCCGAGAGCACCGCACAGAGCACGTACCCTGTAGCTCCAGCGATGACCCCCGGGAGTCTGTATGAAAATTGCACCCGTGATTAGATTAATGCAGTCCTGGGGAGCTGACGATCCTCATGCCCGCCAGACAGACGGTTGACCCACCTGGCTTCAGGTCCGCCAGACAGACGGCCAACCCACTACACCACAGAGACTTTTCAATACGAATATCTCGTTGCATCTTTCCGCAATTTTCGTTTCCCTAACTTAGGGTTTCTTTTTCTTCCGCGTTCATCCGGAGAGTTTTTTTTTCCCGGATGTGATTGCGTTGTGCCTGTTTACAGTTAGAGCTGCGTTCTTGCGCCGTTACACCGACACATCCGACTTCGGCAGGCATTTGTTGACCGTGTTAACCTAACTTAGGGTTTAGTTTATGTTTTTCATGGAAACATTAAGTTAAGTTAGTTGCATATCCTTTACAGGATGCTGCAGTCAACGCAGACATTTGTTGCTCATGTCATCTCCTGGCACGTGTACGCTCAGTGGTTGGCCATGCTTTCTGAACTTTAAAACATACATATAATAAATACGATAACGGTTTGAGAATGGAGGTGGAGGCGGTCACAGCAGCTGTCGCTGGCTGGGGGACAAACAGCACACACATGCCGTGATTGTAACAGACTCACAGAGCATGCACAGAAGGAGAAAGTCATGCATGCTTCGTGCAGAGTGGAATTCTTTATGGGGGGGGGGGGGGTGGAAGGGGGAATCCAAGATTAAGAAGCATCCGTTGGATGTTTTCTCCCAGGACATACTGGTGTGGTGGGAAACGAGCAGGCGGACAGATTGAGTGCGTCGGTACCATTGGGTGGGGTCTGATGCACGATAAGACAGGCCTGGGTCAGGGCTCCTTCGGGATCATGTGAATAGTGTGGCAGAACAGATAGATTATCACGGCCTGGCGAGAATGGTGCTGCAGGGAGTGACCAGAGGACGTGCCCGACACTCAGTACTACGAGGAAAGGTCAGACTGACACACAGACCTACTGCGACTGGTACCATTAGTATTGGGACTCTTCGCTTGATGTTGTAGATGAGGCCGGAACATGTATAGGAATGTCACAGGTGCTGTGATGTCGTTTCTTGACTCAACTCAGTTAATTGAACCATGGGGATTTGTAATTATAATTCTTTAGTTTCCTAGCTAACATTTGGTTGATGAAGACTTTGACCGAAACGTTCGGCTGGGTGTCTGTGTATGTCTTTCCTTTCATGAGCTTGCAAGTATACTTTGCTTTGTTTCAGTTTTCGGTATCATCTTGACAGCAGTCACACACATTTTGGATACTACCTTTGATTTCTATAAATACGTTATACATTCTGTTTAACACGCAGAATTGACTCATGTACTATGTGCTATAGTTGTTGCTATTCATACAAAAAAGCTAACTTTGTGCAAACAAAAAGACATGATAGTCAGTTTAAAATGTCTGTGGTAGACAATTTAAGACACTATGGGAATATGTGTGTGCTTATTTCAGCTTGAAGGATCATCTTATTGTTTTAGTTTGTGAATTCTGCAAGTATACACCTGACGAGATGCAGTGAAATATGTCAGACAATAAATCATGCAATTTATGTTTGTGGATAACCCAGTGTCTGTGTCACTGTTATGAGACCATGTTGCTCGGACACTTCTCTTAGAATGACGATGGATAGCCAGTTAATTTCCACTACATGGTTTGTCCATCCATTGGGAGATAATTCTATTGTGGATGGCACGATTTAACCTAGGTCCCCTTGTCTTCTGTTACACTTGGCCATCCCCCAATCTTGTGTACATGTCTTGGTTATACAATACTGGATCTTTAACTTCTTCATCGCTTTGACATTGCCAATATTTAGTTCTTCTTCTTCTGCGTTCATCCGGAGTTGTTTTTTCTTTCTTTCCCGGATGTGATTGCGCTGTGCCTGTTTACAGCAGAGCTGCGTTCTTGCGCCGTTAAGCCGACACATCCGACTTCTGCGGGCATTTGTTGACCGGGTTAACCTTCCCGGGATATTTAGTTCAATTGTTCCCGATTTCACACTTACACTTCTGCACATTATTGCTATCGATAGTTGTCACATATTCATCCTTCAATTTTCCCTTTGTAAATATTCATATTACATTTAGTTTATTTTAATTTCGTATTAATTATCTTATATCTATGTTTGTTTTGTTCTTACCAATGTAGTAACTACCGAAACTTCGGGCAGTTATGTTGTGTTTCATACTTACTTTTTTCCCCCATTGATATTTGTCTTAGTTTTTATTATATTATTACATTCCTGATTTTGTTTGCATGGACAGAGACCCACCCTAGTCAAATATGTGAATGTGGTTGTTTTCAGTATGTGTCCTCGGAATTTAACTGATTCAAATGCCAAGCAAAAAACAAATAGGTGTAGACCAAACATGGTACAATCAAATGAACAAATGTACTATAATAGGAATTTCCGTTCACTGAGCATTGAAATTGCGGAAGATACTACGAAACAAATCAATTAACACGAGGACCCTAGTATGGCGATATATCGTTCTTCTGTCCAAATGGGAGGTCACATATATGGCGATACTGGAAGGCCCCGGTTAAAGTCGGGGTTACGTTCTTGGAAAACGCGACTTTAAGAAAAACGACGTATAGCGAAACACTATTTCCCATAGAATCAAATGAAATACAATGTATTATGTAATGTTTATTTTGATGGTTGTTGATATTTATTGGCTAAATAGAGGTGGGTTGGAGGGCGAGTGGTAGAATTATTGGGACGTAGAGACATTAAAACCACGACTCGCTCCAAAACTATCTTAGCAATACTATAGTCTGTTTACTACTTTTGTCTGCCCCAATATAAAATTCCATATCGCAGTAACCAACTGAGGGAAAATTACGAGATTTAGCATATAACCTTATCATTATGTCCGCCCAACCAAAAAAAAAAAAAAATTGTTCTAGAGATTGTACAGCAGGTTTCAAAGTTTGTTTATATGCGGTATATAATTTAAGGTTCAAAGATGAAGTGCACATTATTAATTGTATTACGTCTATCACGAAGTTCTTGATGATAAGTGCGTGATATGGTCGTTGTCTAGGTAACGATGCTCCTGGTGTGTCAATTGAGCTATCTAACTGTCTTACAATATAACTCACCCCCGCAGTGCACATTCACCAGTCATTAAACAAGATTGCGTTGGCGCACATAATCCTTTATTGCAGAAAGAACACGGACAAACGGAACACAACTCTATATCCAGAAACAATATAATCCATAGAATATAAATATCCTTCTCACAACTTAACATGCACACATCACTGTCTTCTCACGGCCTTATGAATCTCCCATTCATAAACCAGTTATCCAGCTACTATCCACAGCTGGACCTCACACATCACAACCCACACACTGGGTCTAGTCTCCGCTAGCTATCCAACCCACTTTGGGTTCAGGCCTCCACTCACTATAAACCCACCCTGGGTTCAGGCCTCCATTAGCTATCCAACCCCCACTGGGTTTTAGGCCTGCATTCAAAACTCGGAGAACAACACAGGACGGAGATCTATATCTAACTCTGCTCCTTCTCCTTAGACTACCGACCCGCTCGGTCTCTAAACATCAACTGTCTCAAGCGACCCGACTCTTAGCCGGTCTCAGCTTCAACTCTCTAGTCAATGTTTTTCCACTGTCTTTTAACCCTACTGTGTCGCCCCTCCCTGGACTCCCCACAACATTACACCCCAGCCTAAAACTGTCTATCTCCCCATCCACCCTGGGGGTCTCCACTCACCCTCACCATTATTTTTCATGGCTGGTTGTTTTTCTCGAAGTCTCGCTACTGGGGTCACTCACCTCAATGTCAATGACCCAGGCATATGTCATTTACCCCCTCTTAAAAGAAAACTTCGTTTTCAAACGTTGGGAGAATAATACTTATGAAATATGTGACCCAGACATATTGCCTGGGTAGCCCTAAGTATGGCTCCATCTCACTCTCGATACCACACTAAATAATACATCATCTCATCTCATCTCATCATGTTCCTCTTGTACCTTGCGGTGTCGAGGTGAAGTATAAACTTCGTGAGAGTGCCCGGTTATGGGCTTCGTATATCGACATTCCCATGGATTCTGTTATTCCCTCAGTCCAACGTTTACGTGGTCGGCCTCTTCCTCTGTTTCCATCTGGTCTGTACATCATTGCTTGTTGTGGCATGCTGTTGACTGGTAGCCTACTTGCATGGCCAAACCATTTGACTTGCTGCTTTCTAATAAAATCTGAGCAGCTTTAACCCCTACTTTAGTCCTGATTTCTTCATTTCTGATCTTATCTCTTCTTGATACGTTGAGTATTCTTCTCAGAAACCTCATTTCTGTTGTTGTGATTTTTCTTTTCTCTTTTTCTGTCATTGTCCAGGTTTGGCATTGGTAGCAGAGAGTTGGTAGGAAGATTGTGTTGTAAAGTGCTTTCTTAGTAGTTATTGATACATGTTTGTTCTTTAGTATTGGTGCCATTTGTCCAATGAGTTGATTTGCCTTATTGCACCTATTTTCGATCTCGTCTTCTGATCTGCCATTTGATGATATTATACTTCCTAGGTACTTGAAGCTCTTTACTTGTTTCAAGGGATGTTCGTTTAGGTGAATTGTTGCTGTTTGTTCTTCTTTAGTTATAGTCATTACCTCTGTTTTGCTTGTGCTAATTTTCATGTTGTGTTCCCTACACATTTCGTTTAGACTATTCATGTGGTCTTGTAATTCAGCTTCTGATTTTGCTATTAGTGCTTGGTCGTCCGCAAACAGGAGTTCTCTAATGGTTAGATTTGCAGATGGTTCTTCTTCTGTGTTCTCGTCATGCGGTATTCTTGCTGTCTCTGCTTGGCTGGTTTCTTTACATATGTTGTCTATATATGTTATGAACAAGAGAGGGGACAGGACACAACCTTGTCGTACTCCAGATCTTATGGTGAAGGGTTCTGAGTGTGAGAATAATACATCACATAATAATAATAAACACATCATAGGAAACATAATATCTATGTACCTGGAGGTCTATTAACATCCTCAAGAAGACACAAACTATTCGTGTACCGACCCTATATCAGGTGGTTCTTTTCTTGCCTCAAACCTCCACCTATTTCTGTCGATGCTGTGTCTACCCTTCCTGTACCCATGCCTCATGTTTCCTGTATCTGTAAAACATCTGTTTGCTAATACTGGTTCAGTGATGTCGTTAATACTCTTTTGAACTGCCTTAACTTTGCAGTCTGCATATTGTACCGTTACACTGGAGTCTCTGTTTAGTCTGACCTCTTTATTAAAACCTGGCCAATATACCTGGCATCCTGCTCTATGCTGCTTCCGCCTTATACCTGTGTGCCCTGCACATGCACTATCCTGAGCTGATCTAGTATCTCGGTCACTACGTGCTACGGGTACTACTCCTTGCCCACGTGCAGTTCCGCCATCTGAAAACCGGCGAGTGAGAACATTGTTCTTCCTCTCGAAGCACCATATACCCTTTTTTGACTGCCTATGTTCTACTCTACTACCCACTTGGAAACATTTTTCACGAGTAGTATCTTGTCTCTGGGATTCCCTTCTCACCTGCTCAACTGTACTACCCTTTTTCTCAGTCCCTATGTCTACTTCAAGTGCCTCTTCTACTTCAGCTATACTCTCTAATTTAGGTTTTCTTTTGGTAACTACCTCGTTACTGCTTACATTATGTTTTTGGTCCCAATAAACTACTTCTTCTTCTGTACAATCGTTAACTCCTGGCACGTTTCCGATGATCAAATCTGCCACTGGTGAGTCTAGAACACACGCTACCACTCTTCCTGTGATATATGGTGTTTTTACTGCTATCACGGCTAATGGGTAGAATTCTACTGTCCCATTAAATGTTATGCATCTAATCTTTTCCCCTGTGTACTCCGAGGGGTTCACTAAACTTTTTATAACTCCGATAGATGTACACCCGGAATCTCTAATTGTTAATGCTGGCCTATCATTAACGAAACCATGGTGCATCTTTATGCTTCCACCTGCACGGACTGCTGATCCTGCTTTCACTGTGTGACCACACACTAAGACTGGCTGACCATCTTTTTTCAAAAAGAGGTTTGCACCCACTACAATCTTCATTGTTGATAGTCTCAATCACTTGTGCTGCATTAGAATGCTCCGTTTCCCTCATCGTACAATGATAGCTGACATGCCCCTTCTTTCCACATTTGAATCAGATGATTTCCCTCCTTGTGTTACTTGTTGGCTCACTGGATGGTTGTGCATCACACTGTGCTGCCTTGTGTCTCCAAGTCCCACAATTCCAGCATCCGGCATAACTATTTGGACGTCTCTGGAAATTCCCCCTTTTGTATGGGTACCGTCCTGCTCTGCCAAAATGGTTGCCACGGAAACCATTATCTTGAGACCCTTGTTGTTCATACTTCTGTGCTGAATCCACACTTTTCGATCTTGGTCTAATAACTGGATTCTGATCCTGTTTTGTGTACGCTGCACAGACTATTTCCTCAGTCATTTGTCTACCAATAGAACTGTTAGGATGTGCAGTCATTAATTTTGCCCTAACTGTGACATTGTATCTATGTCCTTTGGCTTACGTTCCTCAAAGAAAGCTACTAAGTTTGTATTGCATGATGATAAAACTTTGTCTCTTAACACTAAATCCACTAATTTATGAAAATCTTTTCCTACCTCTGCAAGCTCCATCCATTTGTTAAATGTATTCTTTACTGTGTTAACAAAATCTGTGAAATCTTGATTTGTCTCTGGCCCTAACTGTCTAAACTGTGTTCTATATCCTTGCTCAGTTAGTTGGAACTTTGTTAACAAACGTTGGCGCAAAATAGTGTAGTTGTTTCTTTCTTCCACAGGTAAATTAAACATGGTGTCTAGGGCCTTACCCGTAAGAAACTCGCCCAGCCGCATCGCATACTCTCCCTCTGGAATACCTAACACTTTCGCTTCGAATCTTCCAAGATAAGATTCAAGATGGTCCCGGTCTGTAAAATATGGCAGTTTTAGTCTCTGTGAGGGATGGGAAGGTCTTCTGCTTTCCTCACTTTGACCCTTCGAAGATACTTCTAATTTTTTCAACTCAATTTCAGTTTCCCTCTTGAGCTTTTCTTTCTCAATTTCTATTTTCATTTGTGTCTCTTCGTGTAAGCGCTTTTCTTCCTGTAGACGCTTGGCTTCCATTTCAGATAACTTTACTTCCTGTAGGTGTTTTTGTTGTTCCATTTCTAGTTTCAATTGTGTCTCTTTCTCTTCCTGTAGACGCTTGTTTTCCATTTCAGCTAACTTTACATGTGTCTCTCTCTTCCTGTAGACGCTTGGCTTCAGCTACCTTTTCTTCCTGTAGGCGTTTTGCCTCGCGTTCATTATGCCTCTCCTCTCTTTCCCTGTGTTGAACTTCTTTCAATTTTGCTTCTGCAAACTCCTGTAACTCTTTACCCTTCAGGCCTAACCGTTCACCTGCTTCAATATAGTCCATTAAAGTAGGCATCTTGTACTTGTGGACACGTTGCTGTCTGTCAGCCAATTATAAATGTAAAGACTCTGCTGCTAGTCTTTATGTACTTTCCCTAAGTACACCACCACTCACTGTGCACGTAAATTCGTAGTCCTAATACTATCACTCTGTACTCACACCGTCACTCTATAATCACTAGATAGTGAGGGGGGGGTATTACCTATACTCCCTCGAATATATATCCAATAGCTGTCGAAAATTTCTGGAAATATTGTTAAACATACATATAAATATATATACAAAAGAATGGATGATCCACACTAATTGTTGCTATAAACGCTAGACGCACAAGCCAAGTACACGGAGACGGTGATCACAAAGAAATAAACCACAGTAACATCCACAAGCTTGTGTGAAACGACCACAGTGCGCGTAATATATGTAAACTGACACCGAAAACAGTCTATATAGCAGAATTAGTCGCAAGAGTTACAATAATAACACATATATACTCAAAGAAATAAAATATCATACATAAAATAATAAGAAGAAAAGAAGGAATCTCAAATCAACAATATACACAGATTTGACGCAATACACAACGGCTCTAGATATTGGTTAGGACCACAATGCCAATGCACAACCCCGCCAACGTTTTTAGCGTTGTCCTTACAAAAATATCGTAAGCACAAGAACCACATTTTGCAAGGCCTATCCTGATTTAGATAGAGATCGCAAAAAGTGCCTATCCAACAACTACATGTAATAACATATATATATATATATATATATATATATATATATATATATATATATATATATA
This sequence comes from Cepaea nemoralis, assembly GCA_014155875.1. Lineage (NCBI taxonomy): Eukaryota > Metazoa > Mollusca > Gastropoda > Stylommatophora > Helicidae > Cepaea > Cepaea nemoralis. The sequence continues at coordinate 2,729 of JACEFZ010007669.1, read as the reverse complement.
TATATATATATATATATATATATATATATATATATATATATATATATATATATATATAAGTACACAAACGATAACGACAGTTAAGACGATGAGAGCAAACAAAATGTCCAGATGGTTGGCCGACAAATATGTGCTTATTAATCCGTCGCCAAAAGTTCGTTTTTAATAGTTTCCCACAATATGCTGAAATATCTGTGTTAAATTTTCCAAAATGTCTACGACGCTAGATTACAAACGACGTGTTGTTTTGTTGAGTGATTACTTCATTTCGCGTTGTGATCACCAGTTCCAACTGTCGGAAACGTTGACGGTAATAGTAATTATCCAAAATGTTCTTTCGATATGTTGTTACTTTCCCTGGACGTGGTGACAACACAGTAATAATCCAAACGTCTTGTCTCAACACAGTCCGTAATGTCTTTGTCCATTGGTTGCCGAGATGGTCCGTAGTTGTATCACTTATGTGATAGATTCACGTTTAAAGACAATGTTCAACCCAAAAAATGGCAGCAAATGTCCAGCGCTTTCGCTCTTTATCGTAAGTTCTTTTGACAACTGTATACAACCATGCTCGCGGAGCTGCCACGTCATCCTTCGTTGTCAAAATGTTTGCTGATTACAGAGTAATGATCACAAAGAGATTCAACACAAGGACGAACATAAAATCTGGTTTTCGATCAAAATAACTTGTTTTGTTCATTCACAATGAGTCATCTTGACCACAATAGGCCGTGGAAATTTCCTCAGTAACTTCTTACTGTTAAACAGCCTTGCCTCCCAAGGTCAACCTAATTTCTCTTTATCACCTTCAGTGAAAAATCCTTAGTAAACAATTTCCACACAACCTTCTCAGTCTCAACACGGCTGCTCTTTTAACTCAGTGGAAAGTCACACTTAATCTGTCTGTAAACTGACCAGAGACTTTTCCCGTCATACACAAACACTTTCCACTTCTGCCCCAGCACGGCTATGGTAGGGGTACCGTTACTAACCCCGTCTGTCACCCCTCCCGGTGAATCAGCAAATGTCAATTCTGTGTATCCTACAATCCATGTTAACTCTCCTTCCTGAGAGTTTTCCAAACATGTACTTCCCCAGTAACTGGTCGCTGGCGTACCCTCCGTCCTGTTAACTGCGTTGAAAAATCTTGACCAGTCTACCTGCGACCACACAGTGTATTGACCTCAGCATACACACCTGTCAATATCTTTGATTTTCAATCCTGTCTTTATCACCGACAGCGATACTGTCCCATTATGCTGACTCGCTCTTGTTGCAAACACCTTTTTTGTCCACGCAACCTTCACCTGTGCTGTCCTCTTTTTGACCTGTCTGTGTTAATTCTCTGACGCCACGTCTCTTGACCTATGAAAAACACCGTACCCCTGTCTTCAGAGCGCACAGGACTTCGCTACGAAATCACTCACTGTCTGTTGTGTATTTACCGTGCGCTGGCTGTTTTTGATGTACTGTGGTGGTCTTTCGTGAACTGTCTGCTAGCTTCAGCACTACTGCCTGGTATCAAATTTACCTGTGCTGTCTGCTAGCGCCGACTTTTCTGTGCCACTGTCCTTGACACACACACACGCTGCCTTCGCCACAGTCTGGATTCAACAATGGTTTTTCCGTGCCCCGACTGCTAGCTTGCGTGTTGCCTTTGAATTTAATAATAATAACCTCTCTAATCGCCGAGTTCACAGATAACAGAATGACAACAATGTCTATATTGTTCTTGACCGTACGAAGCCTCCCAGATAATTAATGCACTGGGTTTCTTGATCGGACGAGCTCTCAGATAATATCACGAAGTTCTTGACGATAAGTGCGTGATATGGTCGTTGTCTAGGTAACGATGCTCCTGGTGTGTCAATTGAGCTATCTAACTGTCTTACAATATAACTCACCCCCGCAGTGCACATTCACCAGTCACTAAACAAGCTTGCGTTGGCGCACATAATCCTTTATTGCAGAAAGAACACTGACAAACGGAACACAACTCTATATCCAGAAACAATATAATCCGTAGAATATAAATATCCTCCTCACAACTTAACACGCACACATCACTGTCTTCTCACGGCCTTATGAATCTCCCATTCATAAACCAGTTATCCAGCTACTATCCACAGCTGGACCTCACACATCACAACCCACACACTGGGTCTAGTCTCCGCTAGCTATCCAACCCACTTTGGGTTCAGACCTCCACTCACTATAAACCCACTCTGGGTTCAGGTCTCCATTAGCTATCCAACCCCCACTGGGTTTTAGGCCTGCATTCAAAACTCGGTCTCAGCTTCAACTCTCTAGTCAATGTTTTTCCACTGTTTTTTAACCCTACTGTGTAACCCCTCCCTGGGTTCCCCACAACAATACACCCCAGCCTAAAACTGTCTCTCTCTTAATCCACCCTGGGGGTCTCCACTCACCCTCACCATTATTTTTCATGGCTGGTTGTTGTTCTCGTAATCTCGCTACTGGGGTCACTCACCTCAATGTCAATGACCCAGGCATATGTCAACGTCTTCACACGGAAACATTAGCGTTGAATAGTTAGTTTCCTCGTGGGACATGGGATTGGCCTTATGATAAGAGCCTCACGTAGTTGAGCAGGGCATTACTGTAAAACAAGTTTGTTAGCGAGAAATCGCTAGTTTTTCACCAAAACATCCGAGAAATGTCGCCGATTTCCATGATTTAAGTTGCTTATGGACCTATCAAAGACAATT
>JACEFZ010007668.1:272500-319667 GCA_014155875.1 Cepaea nemoralis | reverse complement strand
CTTTGACAATCTCGCTTCAAACGATAAAAGCGAAATTTATTAAGCAAGAGTATATGTAGGAAGTTTATGTGATTATAAGGTGTATAATGTTTGACGTGTATTCTAATGGTAGACCAGTGATTTAGAAGCAAAGTCTGTAACATCTAGTGCTTAGCACACAACAGCACCATTTTTTTCCGACAGTGAACCTCACCCAGAAGATGACGACTTTCTCAATCCTCGAACAAACAGGATGCTGGTATCCGATAGACCTGTTGATCTTGTCTTCACTCTACACACGGTGAAGTTACTCTTTCCTAATATTTGTTTGAACTGATAGTTTCTCCAATTACTGAAATGTCACTTGGGGAAACTCTCTGTTTATTGTTGGTTCTGGTTATACATTTCCCCCTCTTTTAGAACCAACCTATTTGTTTTAGGTAGATTGTGTATATATATATATTATATATATATATATATATTTATATATATATATATATATATATTTATAAATATATCTATTATGTGTCATTAGTAATGAGAGTTCTTAATCTTGTGATGCAAGCTTTTCCCATTCAACACACACTTCTGTTCATACAATCCACTCGCGAAGCCAGGTTCCCGCAACCACTTGGGTTATCAGCCTATGTTAGCGGCCTCTCAGCAACCGTCTGTCTTCAGATGCTGAAGGCCATCATGTCCTAACTTTTGAAACTGCTCTTCGAAGTAAAACCCTCTCCCACTCCGTAGAACACTCAAGGGAAACTGTACATGGAACCTGTAGAGCAATAACATCATGGTGAGGGCAACTCAGTCCTGGCCAGAATTGGGCAATTGTAGTCAATAACAGCACTTAGATCTATAAGGGAGATCCGATCTCTGTCAAACGGCCAAATAACTCAATCATATGATCTGAGACATGGCAAAACCAGGAAAGACTAAAGGAACGCGGTAGAAACCCAGCAGATGCCCTACTGAAGCTCCTACCATTACACATTCCCCTCCTCCCTCTCCACATCCTTATTCTCTCTAATTATTATTCCACTACATTGTCCTCAACTTCCCGAGTAAAATGATATATAACACAAGCTACATGAAGCCACACAATAGAATACTAGTGCCACGCTCCTATGATACTTCTAGCACCGCACTTATAGAACATTCTATCACTAATCCTAAATACATTATATCACTACACAGTACTGTACTCTATTCATAATCATACTCTTAATTTAGATATAATATTGCCTACCATATGTCTATTCCTGTTGTTACTCGAGAAACTAGGCAATCCGATGGAATCTATGTCCGTGGATAACTATCACTACTTAGATAGGCCTAGTCCCCTCTAATATACCACAACTGGGAATTATCCCCATTCTAACACTTCAGAATGTTTTCCTCGACTCCATCCACCTGTTTACTGCACTGGGTTTATATAGGTGCTTGAGTGAGTCACCGGAAAAGTCCAGACGCCAATCAGTCCAGAATCTGGCTTTGTCCTCCTGTTTCCAGACTAACCAGAGTCAATTAGCTGTCAAGTTTCCTTTTCATCTGTGGAGTTTCTTTGTCATCATCCAACAAATATCCGGGTTGTCTGTAAGCCAAAGACCTTTCTCCCATTACATAATCCTTCTGACCTCTAGCAGGCATTCTGTCTATCACTTGCAACGACCAACTTCCGTTTGTAGACAAATGTCGCCAGTACACACCTCTCGAACAACATCCTGTCATCAACTTGTCGACTATGTGTAGACAACTCTACGTGACTCCCTTTGATCTCATACACACTGTTGACCAGGTGTCGAGAATCTGTACAGACGTATTTTCCTCAGTTTGTTCACCATAAAGCGTCAATTGTGTTAGCAAAATAATGTCGGGTTTGGTTATCATTGATCGACTGACAAGTTACTTTATCCTGTGACATAGGCCCCTCCTAAGAGAGTAGTCCGCAACAACTCTTTCTTCTTGGAGGTTCGATCCAGATGATCTATTCCTCTTCTTCAGGAGCTGGATGTCTAGACAGGAATCAGCTCCAACATTTTCCTTCCCAGGTATATACTCCACTGTAAATTGGTATGGCTGAAGTAGCAACGACCAATGCATCAAACGGGCGTTGAGCTTCTGAGAAGTGGCCAGGAATATCAAAGGTTGATGATCCCGACTGAACTCGAAAACTGAACTCCATACAATAAGGCTGGAATGTTTGTACAGCCCATACGAGAGCCAAACACTCTCTCTCAACGGTCGAATAATTCATCTCAGCCGGGAGAAGTTTCTTGCTTGCGTATGCCACTGGTTTCAAAACTGAAGCATCGTCTTTTCCTTCCTGTAACAAAGCTGCCCCAATCCCAATCCCACTTGCATCCGTTCTCAACACAAATGGTTTGGAAAGGTCGGGAGCTGTAACACAGGTTGCTGACCAAGGCCTCCTTCAACTGACTGTAGGCACTCTCACATTCTGGTGTCCAAACTATTTGGTCCGGGAATCCCTTTTTCAAGGTTTCTGTTAAAGGAGCTCCAGTTCTGTGAAATGTGGGATAAATTTGTGGTAGAAACCCACACAACGAGAGAAACGATCGCACATCCTTCTTCGTTTTTGGCCTTGGAGCAGTTCTGATTTTCTCTAGGTTCTTTTCCTCTGGGACAATGTGTCCTGGAGTGATGGTGTGACCTAGAAATTCCAGAGTCTGGTACCGATCATGCACTTGGTTGGGCGAGCTGTAAGACCTGCTTCCTTGAGCCTATTGAAAACACTTTCCAAGGATTGTAAATGGTCATCCAAACTGTCACTGGAAATCAGAATATCATCCATGAATGAGATGATGGACTGATCATTTAAAGGATCTAGTAAAGCCCTCATCATGCGAGTAAACACACTAGTGCATTGCTGAGTCCAAAGGGCATGACCTTGAATTCATAATGTCCACTGGGGGTACTGAAGGCCAGTAGGGGCCTAACCTCTGGTTTGACCGGAATCTGATAATACCCGCGACTCAGATCCACCTTAGAGAAATACCTTGCCTTATGGAGCCTCGCAAATAACTGAGTTGGATTCGGCAAAAGGTTCCACCTGAAATTGTGTATGGCTGTTCAGAAGTCGGTAGTCTATACACAACCGGTGTTCTCCACTTGGTTTCGTAACAAAACTACCCCCGCATTGTATGGGGATGTGGAAGGTGCAATCACGTCATCCTCCAACAGTTTCTGTATTTCCTCCTCCAGGGCCTTTTCCTTAGAGAATGGCACTGGGTAAACCTTTTGGCGAACAGGCTCTTGAGTGGTCAAAGTCATCTCGAACTCCACCAACCTCGTTCGTCCTGGTTTATCAGTCAGTATCTCCTTATGAGACTTGAGAACCTGGGTTATCTTTTCCCTCTCCTGGGAAGTCAGATCAGGGTTCACCTGTACATCCTTGTAGGTTTCCTGGTGTACCAGGGGATATTCCCTGCCCTCGCTGGTTCCCACTTCAGTCTCCACTGCAACTGCCATTGCCATGAGGTGAGCTGCTTTTTCTCCCGGTCTCTCTTCGTATTTCCGCAAGAGATTGATATGGAAAATCTTCGACTTTCCCCTTATCCGGATCTGATAGTTCGTTCTGGATATCACCCTTTCCACGGGAAATGGTCCTTGCCAACCTATCTCCAGTTTGTTGTTTCCCGTTGGGAGTAGCAACAATACTTTGTCTCCCACCTCTAGAGATCTGTCTTTAGACCTACGGTTGTAGTAAGCCGCATGTCTTTTCTGGCCTTTTTCAAGTTTTGATTAGCCAGAGTCCATCCCTTGTGAAGTTTTTCTTTCAGTTCCTCCACATATTTGTAAGAAGAGATCACTTCTTCTGATGTCCCCTCTTCAGTCCAACTCCTCAACATGGCTTCCAACGGTCCTTTGATTGGACGACCAAACAGCAACGTAGCAGGTGGTAGTCCTGTTGAGCCATGAGGAACTTCCCGATAGGCAAAGAGGGCTGCTGGGATATATTCATCCCACCTATCAGGTTTTTCCTGCGCTAGTTTCCTGAGACATTGTCATCAACGTGCCGTTGAAACGCTCTACTTGTCCATTGGCTTGAGGGTGGTAAGGGCTGGTATGGATATGGTTAGAGTGGAACACCCTAAATACCTCCTCCATAAGTTTTCCACAAAACTGGGACCCATTGTCCGTCAGTATTTGATCAGGAAAGCCTAATCTTGTAAAGGCCTCCATCAGTGCGTCCGCCACTCGTTTCGAGTCAATCTTGGTCAACGGTATGGCTTCACCCCACATTGTACAGCAATCCACCATGGTGAGTATGTACATGTTCCTCTTCCTAGTCCTAGGAAGTGGACCCACAATATCGATGGCTACCCTCTCGAAAGGAGAGTTCATGATGGGCATTTCACCCAAGACCACCGGCGCTGTCCAGTGTTTCGGTGCCACCCTTTGGCACTCAGGGCATGACTTCACATACCGACGCACATCACCTGTCATTCCCGGCCAATAGTAATGGCAGGAAATTCGCTGCATTGTGGCGGCAATACCCATGTGTCCACTGAATGAGATGGTATGCCCCATATGAAGAATCTGGGAACGATGGGCCTTTGGGACCACCAACTGACCATGTAGGTTGTCTCCCCTTCTGGCTCTCCTGTAGAGTATCCTATTCTTCATATAGTACTGCCCCCGTTTGGGTGGATCAGCACTTTTCTGCAGCTTTTTGTAGCAAGGACGTAACGTAGCATCCTCACTCTGGGCAGTTCGCAACTCCCCTGGCAGTGGGTTAGTCACATTGGCTTCTGCCTCATCCGTTTTCGTCTGAGAGCGAGTCTGAATTGCTCCCATATGGATTGGCTCCCTGGGCATTCCCAGAAAGACATACCGGCAACCGAGGATTACGGGAAAAATGGGATCAGTCAACACCGCGGCCTTGATGGTGCCGGTGAGATATCTTGACCGAATCTCCACTCTGGCAATGGACAATTTCATGGCTACAGCACTCTTCTGTGCAGGCTGTATCTCCATGGTTTCACCTGTGAATTGTTCTGGATGTACCAGATCCGCAGAAATCACGGCCTCCCCGTCCAGTCCTGTAGTCGTATAAACACTCCACTTGACGACCGTTAACTTCTACCAATTCCACTACAGGTGGTTTTTTCCTGGTCTGGAGTCTCTTCTTCGGCCTCGACCTGTTCGGTGGGCTCCACCTTAGGTTTTCCGGGGCACACGATGAATTGAGTGTCTCCTGACTTTCCTCTGCAGTCAATAGCATTGTGTGTATTCGACCTGCAGTGTTTGCACCATTTCCCTGTCCTAGATTTTCTTGTGCCGGACTTGAGTGAGCTCTCCTGGTGGTGAGCTTCCTTGTCGACCTTGGCATTGTCAGTGTCCACCTGCGTTGAAGTCACTTGACATGCCGCGAAGTGAGGGTTCTTAGCCTTTGATTTGCAATCCCTCGTATTGTGAGATGGTGACTTACAAATCGAACACCACTTCTCCGACCATGGTCGTTTATGTGTAGAGCTCGAAATTTTCTTGCTTTCCCCCTTCGTCTTCTCCGAACTCTCCTCTGAAGTTTAGACATATGGTTCCATGTACAGTTCCTGTGCTTTTTGCTTTCTTCAGGTTATGTTTTTCCTGACTTTTGGTGTTTGTAGAAATGTTCTCTGCTGCCTCCCCATGGACCTACGACGAACCGTTCTGCCAATTTCGTCACCATGTCGATTCGTTCCGCCCCTTGTTTCTCCCAAGAATGGTCCTGAGAGGTTTCGACATTTGCTTCCCGCATCTGGTCGACTACCTGAGCTCTTCCAGACTCTCATAGTCATGCGCAAACCCAGCCAAATCCATCCACTTATGGAGATTATGGCTTTCAGACGCAGACTATAGGCGGCGAACAACATCCCCCGGTTCTCGTTTCGCTCCTCGAAATTTTTTCCGGTAGGTATGGGACGTAACTTCAAAACGTTTTAAGCAAAGAGCCGTCTTCAACTCGTCATATTGTTCTCATGTACCTGGTGGCAGGCGAGGATAAACCTCGTAGCCGGTCCCGCGTAATCCCTGGGATAGCTTGAGATTCCATTTGTCACGCTCCAGGCCCATAGCAACTGACATAGCCTCGAAGCGTTGAAGGTACTGGTCAATCTTCTCTTTGTCCTCCTCGTAGATCGCTAGAGGGAACTTCATAGCATGGTAACTATGTCCACTTACTGGTGTTGAGCCAGGAGAGAGGAACCTCCCACCGCTCCCTCAGTTTCCCACCAGATTGCCTCTTGAGCTCGAGTTCCCGCATCCGGTACTCATGCTCCCTTTTCTGAGCCTCTTGCTCCGCTTTCCGTTGCTTAGCAGCTTGCTCAACCTCAAGTAACTTAGCAGCTTGCTCTGCTTCCAATTTTTTAGCTTCTATTTCCAGCCTTCTCATGGCTTGCTCAGCCTCAAGTTGCCTAGCAGCTTGTTCTGCTTCCAATTTCTTAGCTGCTTGCTCTGCCTCCATCCTTCTCAATTCCAACTCGGCCTTTCGATCTTCCCTTCTGCTTGACGATATTCCCTCTCCACTTCCTGTATGTAATCTGTTAGTGCAGAACCCGACAATCCTATGTCTTCCCCCCTTTGCCCTAAGTTCCGCCGTAGTTATCTAGGAGTGGCCATTTACAGAGAGGTACTCAGCAGATAGAGTATAGATTATCTCTAAACCAATATATAGCTAATGACAAAATACTATTAATCTATATATCTATAACACACCATACAACACAATCACTCAGTGACAAGAGTAGAATCAGGACCACAGACCTATGCAGACGTGTGAAGTGTGAACAGGTAAGATAAGTCCAAACACCTATCCACATTCACTCTAGCTGGATTCTCACTAATAGGATATCTCCATCCTCTAACTAAAGATCCCGTGTTAAAAGATCCCGTTGTCTAAAGATCCCGCTGTCCAAAGATCCCGGACGAGCCCCCAATAAATGTAGTGTGTGTAAAGAATGAATGTCGTATTAGTTACTTGTTCTTCTTTACCACTTTAGTGTCGTCCCTGGAGTGAAGAGAATCGATACCCACATTTGTTTTAATTCAATATCTCTATTCTGGAGATATCCAGCAGACTCCGTCCACACACTCCCTCAATCTGAAGACACCTTCCTCTCACTCTTACTCACCCCTGGATCATGCCCCCTCTCATTCTTCCCCAACATAACATACTTGACAACTCTCGCTTCAACAAATAAAAACAAGGAATTTATTAAAGCAAAGAGTATATGTAGGGGAAAGTGTATGTATGTATAAGGTGTAGAATGTGTGACGTGTATTCTAATGGTAGACCAGTGATTTAGAAGCAAAGTCTGTAACATCATAGTGCTTAGCACACAACAGCACCATTTTTTCCGGACAGTGAACCTCACCCAGAAGATGACGACTTTCTCCAATCACTCGAACAAACAGGATGCTGGTAATCCGATAGACACTGTTGATCTTGGTCTTCACTCTACCACACGGTGAAGTTACTCTGTTTCCTAATATTTGTTTGAACTGATAGTTCTCCAATTAACTGAAATGTCACTTGGGGAAACTCTACTGTTTATTAGTTTCTGGTTATAACATTTTCCCCTCTTTTAGAACACAACCTATTAATGTTTGTTAGGTAGATGTATATATATATATATATATATATATATATATATATATATATATATATATATATATATATATATATATATTATGTCCTTAGTATGAGAGTTCTTAATCTTCGGTGATGAAGCTTATCACTCATTAAACACAACACTTCTGTTCATACAAGTCCACTCAGCAGAAGCCAGGTTCCCGCAAACCAACTTGGGTATAAGCCCTATGTAGCGGCCTCTCAGCAACCTCTGTCTTCAGATGCTGAGCCATCATTGTCAAACTTTGAAACTGCTTCTTCGAAGTAAACCCTCTCCCACTCACGTAGAACACTCAAGGGGAACTGTACATGGAACCTGTAGAGCAGATAACATCATGGTGAGGGCAACTCAGTCCTGGCCAGAATTGGGCAAATGTAGATCAATAACAGCACTTAGATCTATAACAGAGATCCGATCTCTGTCATACGGCCAAATAACTCAATCATATGATCTGAGACATGGCAACACCAGGAAAGACTAAAGGAACGGGTAGAAACCCAGCAGATGCCCTACTGAAGATCCTACCATTACACATTCCCCTCCTCCCTCTCAACCATCCTTATTCTCTCTAATTATTATTCCACTACATTGTCCTCAACTTCCCGAGTAAAATGATATATAACACAAGCTACATGAAGCCACACAATAGAATACTAGTGCCGACGCTCCTATGATACTTTCTAGCACCGCACTTATAGAACATTCTATCACTAATCCTAATACATTATATCACTACACAGTACTGTACTCTATTCATAATCATACTCTTAAGTTAGATATAATTAATTGCCTACCATATGTCTATTCCTGTTGTTACTCGAGAAACTAGGCAATCCGATTGGATCTATGTCCGTGGATAACTATCACTACTTAGATAGGCTAGTCCCTCTAATATACCACAACTGGGAATTATCCCCAATTCTAACACTTCAGAATGTTTTCCTCGACTCCATCCACCTGTTTACTGCACTGGGTTTTATATAGGTGCTTGAGTGAGTCACCGGAAAGTCCAGACGCCAATCAGTCCAGAATCTGGCTTTGTCCTCCTGTTTCCAGACTAACCAGAGTCAATTAGCTGTCAAGTTTCCTTTTCATCTGTGGAGTTCTTTGTCTCATCCAACAAATATCCGGGTTGTCTGTAAGCCAAAGACCTTTCTCCCATTACATAATCCTTCTGACCTCTAGCAGGCATTCTGTCTATCACTTGCAACGACCAACTTCCGTTTTGTAGACAAATGTCGCCAGTACACACCTCTCGAACAACATCCTGTCATCAACTTGTCGACTATGTGTAGACAACTCTACGTGACTCCCTTTGATCTCATACACACTGTTGACCAGGTGTCGAGAATCTGTACAGACGTATTTTCCTCAGTTTGTTCACCATAAAAGCGTCAATTGTGTTAGCAAAATAATGTCGGGTTTGGTTATCATTGATCGACTGACAAGTTACTTTATCCTGTGACACAGGAGTGCCCGATATATGCAGAACAGAGAAAGATATTTTGGCCCACACCTGCTTCATTTGAGGACAAGCTCTATGGAGATATCAACAAGCTTAAATTGACCGCAGCTTACTTTAACTACATTCAGGTTGACATCTAAAGGTGCATGAAGAAGTATTTAGACTGCCACACTTCGTACCACAGGTATGTCGGTTACAAAAAGGGTTCCAGAGGCATGAAATGGATTATTGCTTGGATAGCAAATCCATTATGTGGAAAGTCCGAATCGAAAGCTCGCTGTGTGGATGTCATCTGCAGACTGCATTCTTCTGTTTTCCGGAGGAACAGCCTATGGTGAACGGAAGGCCCAATATACGGAAGTGAGGCTAAGCAGCCATGTGCAGGACGTGAAGATTCCTTGGGTGAGCCCAGTACAAGAGCGCTATGGGTCGGCTCTGCAATTATGGAAGCCTCCTTGGATGACGAGGAATGCCCAAGGTCTGCCCCTGCCTTCCCTTGAGAACTGACCAGGATGTCTTTGGCTGTTCTATATGGGCCAGCTGGGATGGGGGATAACACCACAACAGTGAGAGTCAAACGTCCTAAGAAACCCCCGGTCAACAAATACCCGCAGAAGTCGGATGTGTCGGCCTAACGGCGCAAGAACGCAGCTCTGCTGTAAACAATCAATCAATCAATCAATCATATGCCATGCCGGAAAGCGTGGGCAGTCATGATTCGCCATTTCACTCGATCACCAGAGTAAACAGGCACAACGCAATCACGTCCGAAAAAAACAACTCCGGATGAACGCAGAAGAAAAAGAAGTATACTTCTTTGTGCTGGTTCTGTATAAATCTTTGTCCTGGCTCTGTCTACATCTCTGTGCTAGTCGACCCTTGCCTCTTCCCTCATGAACCATGTCTTTTATCGCTGTCCTGTCCAAACCATTGTGATGTTTAACGTGGTCACATTTGTTTCAGTTCCCCGGACATGATCTGTTTATAAGTCAGTTGTCTTCGATGTATAGTTCTTGCAGAATGTCTGTATTTTCCTTATTCTCAGTTACACGGTAATCTATGATATTCTTGGCTAGCCTGCGCCTCACTTCTTTTGTCAGTTTCCACTATTGTTGATTACGGAGCAGAGATATCCAAAGTGTGCGACATTTCCCATCGCTTCTTTGTTGATCGTTTTGTTTCATTTTTAGCTGGCGTATAGGTTATTTGGACATCTTTATTTACGAAGCTTTAGGAAGGACAAAATCACAAGACCATTCGACAATCAAACTGTAGAAAACATGATTGCACCCCTCCCCCTCCCCCCATCATGACATGCCGGAGTTGTGGGAAACGAATAGGCGAACAGACTGGCTGGGTCTCACCCCTTAGTAGGGTATTTTTGCATGATATGTTTGCAGATGTGGTCGGGACCCTTAGGGATCGTGTGTATAGTAAAGATGAATAGGTAGATCATCTCTGTATGGAGAGAATGGTGCTGCAAGGAGTGACCAGAGGATCTGGCAGACACTCAAAACTCAAAGGAAAGGCCAGACGGACACATATTCAGACCATTACTGATACCATTTGTATTGGGACTCTTCGCTGGCTGTTGCAGATGAAGGCGGAGCACTATGGGAATGTTCTGTGGGCCGTGAGCACGGTTCTAAACTCAACTCAACTCATGCCGTCTGTGTGGGCAATAGAGTCCAGGTATGATAACGCATGTTTATACATCCAGCTGTGGAGCTTTGTTTTCGGTATCCCGGGAAGGTTAACCCGGTCAACAAATGCCCGCAGAAGTCGGATGGATGTGTCGGCCTAACGGTGCAAGAACGCAGCTCTGCTGTAAACAGGCACAACGCAATCACGTCCGAAAAAACTCTACGGATGAACGCAGAAGAAGACAAAGTTTTCGGTATAGGCATTTGTCACCGTGTGTTTATTCTTTCACAAAATTAACTGTCACACTCATAGAACAGTTGCTAAGCCAGAACAACATGACATCTAATGTAATGTAAAGTAATGTAATGTAATGTAATCTAATCTAATCATATCTCATCTCATCACATCTTGTTCCTCTTGTACCTTGCGGTGTCGATGTGAAGCATACACAGCAGTAGAGTGCCCGTTTATAGGCTTCATATATCGAGATTCCATGGACTGTCTTTCCCTCTGTTCATCGTTTACATGGTCGGCCTCTTCTTCTGACTCCATTTGATCTGTATATCATTACTTGTTGTGATATACTGTCAGTTGGTAGCCTAGTTATGAGACTGAACCATTTAAATTTATGTTTTCTAATGAACTCTAGCGCTGCTCTCCAACTTTAGTCCTTATTTCATGTCCTGAACCTGAGATCTTGATATTGATTTCCCATCGAATCTTTTGTTTTCATCTTGAATGATTGGTTCTGTCTTACCTCCAGTATGGTTGTTGGAAGGCTGTTATATCTCTTTACGTGCCTCGAATATTGTACTTGTCAAACACTGATCTTTGTGTAAAAATAATATATTCTGCATATAAAAAGACATAAAGCTGTTTTGTAAACCACACGTAGTAGCAGGCAGATGTCAGACTTGTTAGTGAAAGGGGGATAGTAACAGTTACTATATATTGTCTTAGTGTGGTCAGATGTGTTGACTGAAAGATCTAAGTATTGTTGATGTGTTGACTGAAAGATCTAGGTATCGCTGATGTGTAGACTGAAAGAATTAGGTATCGCTGATGTGTTAACTGAAAGATCTAAGTATTGTTGATGTGTTGACTGAAAGATCTAAGTATTGTTGATGTGTTGACTGAAAGATCTTAGTATTGTTGATGTGTTGACTGAAAGATCTAAGTATTGTTGATGTGTTGACTTAAAGATCTAAGTATTGTTGATGTGTTGACTGAAAGATCTAGGTATCGCTAATGTGTTGACTGAAAGAATTAGGTATCGCTAATGTGTTGACTGAAAGATCTAAGTATTGTTGATGTGTTGACTGAAAGATCTAAGTATTGCTGATGTGTTGACTGAAAGATCTAAGTATTGCTGATGTGTTGACTGAAAGAATTAATTATTGCTGATGTGTTGACTGAAAGATCTAAGTATTGCTGATGTGTTGACTGAAAGATCTAAGTATTGCTTATGTGTTGACTGAAAGAATTAAATATTGCTGATGTGTTGACTGAAAGATCTAAGTATTGTTGATGTGTTGACTGAAAGAATTAATTATTGCTGATGTGTTGACTGAAAGATCTAAGTATTGCTGATGTGTTGACTGAAAGATCTAAGTATTGCTGCTGTCTCTTATACACATCTTATTGCTAATGTGTTGACTGAAAGAAGTAATTATTGCTGATGTGTTGACTGAAAGATCTAAGTATTGCTGATGTGTTGACTGAAAGATCTAAGTATTGCTGATGTGTTGACTGAAAGAATTAAATATTGCTGATGTGTTGACTGAAAGATCTAAGTATTGTTGATGTGTTGACTGAAAGAATTAATTATTGCTGATGTGTTGACTGAAAGATCTAAGTATTGCTGATGTGTTGACTGAAAGAATTAAATATTGCTGATGTGTTGACTGAAAGATCTAAGTATTGCTGATGTGTTGACTGAAAGAATTAAATATTGCTGATGTGTTGACTGAAAGATCTAAGTATTGCTGATGTGTTGACTGAAAGATCTAAGTATTGCTGATGTGTTGATTGAAAGAATTAAATATTGCTGATGTGTTGACTGAAAGATCTAAGTATTGTTGATGTGTTGACTGAAAGAATTAATTATTGCTGATGTGTTGACTGAAAGATCTAAGTATTGTTGATGTGTTGACTGAAAGATCTAAGTATTGCTGATGTGTTGACTGAAAGACCTAGGTATTGCTGATGTGTTGACTGAAAGATCTAAGCATTGCTGATGTGTTGACTGAAAGAATTAAATATTGCTGATGTGTTGACTGAAAGATCTAAGTATTGCTGATGTGTTGACTGAAAGATCTAAGTATTGCTGATGTGTTGACTTAAAGACCTAGGTATCGCTGATATGTTGACTGAAAGACCTAAGTGTTGCTGATGTGTTGACTGACAGACCTATGTCAGGGTCTTATACTTGGCTCGCTAACCTAACAGTGTGAGACAGTACAAATACAATGTGATTTGACGTAAGACTCAACGACACATCGTTCAATGGATTTATTCACACATTAAATACGGAACGATGTTCACAACAAGATATATACTGGATGTTTCAATATACACTTACACAATACAGCTCACAACGTCTCACTCTCAAGATGTCCAGACACTCGACTCTCATCACAGATACCACACAACGCCTTTCTCTCTTCACACGTCTGTCCGAGTCGAAGTCCCCAAGCTGTCTGCCGCTAAGGCGCAACTCGCCTCTCACCTCAGGTGACGTCACGAGGCATGCGTGCGTTTAGCGTCGTCCTTGCTTGACCGCTGGTCGCTTGTCAGCCAGCAGTCTTGCAGGCCGGTAACCACTATTCGCCTGGCGGCGTAACGACGTTACGGCGTCCCTTCTGGGCGCTAAGTCGCCTGGCGGGCGTAACGATGTCACTGCATCATCGTCCCCTTTCTGGACTCTGACACGCTCCCCCGGCAAATTCATGAAAGATGTCATCTTTCATGTCTCATATATATACATAATGGGTTAATATTTAAACCTTGTCAGAGTCTACCCTTTTGTTGTTATATACACATACAAATAAATACACATATGCCATAGAAATATATAAGAAATGTACATTGCATTCAATGACATGTGGTGTTCAACCTTTAACACTTGTCAGGTTTCATCCCCTCGATGGCTGACTACCTCAATTGCATTAGTGACCCAGTCAGATCAGTAGTATCCAGCTTCACGCATCTACCTCGCAGCAATTTGAAAAAAAAGTAATAATATGGTTCTTGAAACAAAAACCATCTAGCCAGACTGAAATATGACTTTTATAAGTCGTATAAAACGCTCAAACTCTGCCCTTGTTTGGTCAGTAGCTCTCGTGTTGGTCTGCAATGTCGGCAACCTCTGCCATGCATAGTAAATGTCTACCTGTTGTGTTGACAATCTGGCAACAGCATGCCTATTTATACGCAACACATTAATGAATACATTTCAAATTATGGCCCTTTGTGTAGGGATGTAATAACACACAAATGAAAGGGAAATAATTTTAACATTCATGAAATACAATAATTTACAATAATTCTATTATTTCTTAGCGTCATCGCTTGACGTTTCTTCATATTAACGAGAAAAAGTCGGTAATATGAATACATTAATCAAGATATGATTCTAAGATTACACTACATAAATAAATAAACACACAATTCGTGTATTTCATTTTATATATTCTTAAACATTTTAGAATCGTCATAGATATATGAACTTTTATTTGTCGTCTGCTACTTTTACTCTAAATTCCTAACTAATCCGGAAGTACACACGAACATTAAATCAGCTGATGTAGAAGCTTGTAGAACACACTTGTTCCGGTTTGATGTAGTTACGGAAAGTGCCTTTCTCACAGTTCGTATGTTCGATGTTTCACAAAACCTTCTGGATTACGATTGAATGTTCATGTTGGATGTTTCACTACCGAACATTATGGATTTCGGTTCACTGCAGTGGAGTAGTTGTCAATGTTCAGTTTACACATTCATACTCGTCATTAAAATAGAATGATCCACACGCAGATGTCACTGTCAACTTGGATAGTTCGCTCAAGGTAAGTACTTTCGCGAATGTGACACTGTTATTGTTCTTGGTATATACAATTAATAAAGTTCGCTTTCTACCACACACTACACAATTATACACGACAATCACTACATGAACTAGTAAAATAAGAACACTATTTATAATCGGGATAACCCCTATCACATCACATTATAGTCAATGCACAGCTTTTTGTGAATAGTAAAAAAAAATTATTCACTCAATAATGGCTGTGTCGGTCTGAGTGTATTTGCACACACCGCACTCAGACATTGGTGCTTACTGGGTCGGTCGGACAACGGGACAAAAGATCGGCAATTGAATTGGATCTGCCTGGAATATGTCGAACCTCAAAGCTGTAATCTTGAAGTTTCAAAGACCAGCGCGCTACCATATGATTTGAGGGTATTCCTGAATTTATAAACCGTAAAGGGCTGCTGTCAGATTCCACGATAAAGTGCCGTCCTAGAAGAAATCTGGACAATTTTGTTATACCCACCACCAAAGCTAGGGCTTCCAATTGAGGGATAGACCACGCCCGTTCTCTGGGCTTTAGTTTCCTGGATACGAAGTAAACGGGATGGAGTATGTTGTTGTACTCCTGCAACAAGACTGCTGCAATCGCCACGGAGCTAGCATCTGTACGCAATCTGAAAGGTAAACGGAGATTGGGCAATTTGAGGATAAGATTATTCAAACTATTATCAGAAAAATATGCTAGAACTTTTCGGAATGCAATTTGTAGGCATTCATTGTTTACAATTTTCTCTGGTTTATCTTTGGTTAGTAAATTAGTAAACACTTCGGTCAGTTCGGAAAAATCAGGAATGAACTGCCTGTAGTAATTTATCAATCCCAAAAGACTTCTGACTTGTTTCTTAGTAGTCGGAAGTGATAGTTTTAATATTTTGGACACAATTTTATCGTCTGTCATGACAAAGCCATTGGATATTTTGTACCCCAAGAAAGTTATTTCCTGGTAGGCTATGTCTACTTTCGCAGGCTTTACAGTCAGTCCGTGCTGTCTAATACGTTCAAATGTCTGTTCTAACGTCTTAATGTGCTCTGTCATTGTCTCTGTGTGAACACAGATGTCGTCGATATAGCAAATTATGTTAGGAATGTCTACAAGAAGAAGTCGTGTCATACAAACGAAGGTGGCAGGGGCATTAACAAGCCCAAATGGAAGTTTGCACCATTCGTACAGTCCCCACGGTGTGGCAAAAGCTGTCAGATGTCTGCTCTGTTCGTCTACTTCTATCTGATAATATCCTTTAGTCATATCTAAAGTCGAAAAGAACCTAGCGTCTGTCAGTTCTGTCAGAAGATCGTCAGTGTTTGCCATTGGCTCCAAATCAAGAACAGTAATTTTATTTAGCTTCCTATAGTCGATGCACAGTCTTATTGTATTGTCCTTTTTCCGTATTATCACCATTGGCGATGAGAAGTCTGACTGGGATCGTCTTATGATGTTGTTTTTCTCTAAGTTGATTATTTCTTTGTGTAAATGTTCCTTGTAGTGTAATGGGATGGTGTATGGTCTGCATTTTATGGGTGTGTTTGATGTGAGTGTGATGTGATGCTTTACTAATTCTGTTTGTCCTGGGTTGTTGGAAAAGATGGTGTTGTACTGCTGTATAAGCTGTTTGCAACTGTTTGTCTCTGCTTGATGTAACTTTGGATTGATTTTGATATCCTTCAAGCAGCTTGTCGTGTCTAATGTAGGTGTTGGAATCTCGTCACTAGCATCGTCATCTTCGTGATCTATTATCACTGTACACGCTGTCGTATCGTCTTGTTCGTTGTCTCTGTTGTGGTATGGTCTTAGCATATTTATGTGATATATTTTGTGTTTGTCTTTTATTAGGATTTCGTAGTCTACAGGTGAGATCTGTCTCGTCACTTTGAAAGGTCCCTGCCAAGAATCAGTCAGTAAATGTCTGTCACTAGGTAGTAGTAGAAGAACGTCCTGTCCAGGTGTCAACGTTATTGTCCTGTTACCTTTGTCAGCATACTGTCTATAAGTAGCACCAGATAGTTTTAGTGCATTCTTTGCAATAATACATGATTTGATGATTCTTTCACGCAATGATGTAACATATACGTATGATGATATGGGTTTAAGTACTGGAGTAGAGTCAGTTAACATTTGGTGATAAATGGTCAATGGGCCGCGTGGTTTGGCACCATAGATAAGTTCAAAAGGAGAGAAACCGGTACTAGCATGTGGTACCTCGCGATAAGCAAAAAGAATAGCTGGTAGATATAAATCCCAGTTATTGGGGTGCTCTTGCGTTACTTTTGCAAGCATGTGCTTTAGATCCCCGTTAAATTTTTCTATTACTCCGCTACTGTGAGGATGGTACGGGGAATTGAAACATTGCTTCACTCCCAACATTTTGGTGAAAGCCTGAGTCGATGTGGCAATAAACTGAGTGCCCCTATCAGATTGGATAGTATCTGGAAAACCTATCCTAGAAAAAATATGGAAGAAAACTTCCATTATGTCATTGGCAGTTATGTTCTTTAGCGGAATAGCTTCTGGCCAGCGAGTACATTGATCAATAACAGTTAGAATAAATTTATTCCCTCTAGTTGTTGTATGATTGAGAGGGCCCACTATGTCAACAGATAGTTTTTCAAAAGGTCGACTGGCTAAGTCAGTGACTTGTAACTTTGCCTGTGGGTGTTTACCTTTTTTTACCAGTTTCTGGCAGGTGTCACAACTTCTGCAATATGCTTTAATGTCATTGCAAAATTTGGGCCAATGAAACTGTGTCAATAATCTAGATCTGGTCTTAACGTATGCCATATGCCCTGCAAGAGGTATATCGTGGGTAAGATGTAAGGCTTGCTTGCGATAATTTGTTGGCAAAACAGTTTGCTCTGTGGTGTTGTCACCTCTGGTGTAATACCTGGTGAGTATATCATTTTTCACAGCAAAATGCCATTTTGCATTCTTGGTTACCTTTGGCTTTTGGCCGATCAGATTAAAGTATTTTGACAATGAAGGATCAGCTTTTTGTGCTGTTACAAATGTTTCCTTCATAGTGTTTGTAGGTAGTGTTACTGGGCTGAGTGATTGTATAGCCTCAGTTTGCTTACTTTCATCTCGCACTCTAGCAGTAGATCTCGTTACTGCGTTCACACATTCAATGATATCAGATGGTGATGGAACAATGGTATCAATGATGTTATGAGAACTTAGTGCTACATTAGCTAACATACAATCAATAGGTGGTGTGACATTTTCAATGATGACATTTGATGTTGATGTTATGTTATAATCAATATACAGAGATGTTATGTCATGAGGTTTATCATTCACCTCAGGTAAATTTCCAATAATTACATCACACACTGGGTTTGTTAATACAGCGCACTTTACTTTCCCAGTGAGGAAAGGTGTTTCAATATATGCCCATGCTAATGGGTATTTCTCAATATTGCCTGAGAATGTTCTGCATGTTACGTGCCTGCCTGTATAGTCTGTAGGCATTATGAATGTTCTTTTCAGACCAATGAGTGAACTGCCTGTGTCGCGAAGGACTGTAGCAGATTTGCCATTTACATATCCGTGATGGATGTTTATTCTGCCTTTTGAATCTACTACCAAATTAGCTTCTTCATTGGCAATAGGGATGGCGTGACCGCATGTTAAAATACCATCTTCATAAAAGGTGTTACAAACAGAGCATTTGTTTGCGCTGAATATGTCAAAAGCCTGTGCTGAGTTCACAGGATGTTTCTCTGGCTCTTCTTCATCAGACGCGGAGCTATCAAACAAGGCGGCATTTGCTTTGTTGGTCATATGCCTGCCCTTACAATCTTTCCGATGGTGTCCGTACGCCTTACAGAGGAAACATTTACGCAAACTTTTGAAGGATTTACGCTCCTTATCTTGTCTGTTTACCATGTTTAGTAGGTAAGTATGATAGCCAGGGTTTTTATCACACATCTCAGTCTGATGATGAGAATATTTACAATAATTGCAATGATATAACTTCTCAGAAGTAGGTCTATGAGGTTTCTGCCTACTATAGGGTTTGTCATAGTTAGCCGCTGCTACAAAGTTAATGTCAGTAGCTTCAGTGGCAAAGCAATGTTTGTTGGCTGTGTAGTACGCCGAACCACGTCTTTCAATCTCATCCACACTAGTGCATTCATTCTCTAACAAAAATTTGGAAAATGCTGACGGAATCGATGATACAATTTTGTCTCTAATGATTAGATCTTCTAATCTCTGATAATTTTTCTCAATTTTGGCTGCTGAAGTCCATTTGGTGAATATATCTCGGACTAAGCAGAGGTAATCAGAGAACGTTTGAGTCGGTTTTGGGCTCAACTTACTGAATTGTTCTCTGTAACCTGCCTCATCTAACATAAAATGTGCCATAATCTTAGATTTTAGATAATGGTAATCTTTTCTGAGGTCTTTGGGGATGGTTTCAATTACTTTAAGAGGTTCCCCTGACAAACTCCTCATGTACACAATGTTCCATTCAGACAGTGGAACCTGATAATGTTCCATTAATGTTTCAAAATTTTGGGTAAAGGCTGCGATGCAGTCACCCGAGGTATAATTACGTACAATACCTTGATATTTCTTGTACTGGTTTTCTTTCTCCAGTCTCTCAGATTTCTTAGACTCTTTGTTAATCGCAGTCTCAGTGTCCAGTTGTTTCATTTTCAACTGTAACTCCAGTTCTTCTCTCTTACTCTGAGCTGCTATTTCTGCCTTCTTTAATTCACTATCTATCTCAGATTGCTTTGTTTTGCAGCCAGTTCTACTTCTGCTTGCTTTAAAGCTGTTTCCATCTCTGCTTGCTTTAGAGCTCTTTCAGCTGCTCTTTCTTCGCGTTCACAGTATTCAGAGTATTTCTTCTCACTCCATTTTGTTAATTCATCACCTGTTAAATGTAATTTTATCCCCATATCGATGAAATCAAATAATGAAGACATGATGAAAAATGTCAATGAAATACCAGCCACACAGAATATGTTATAAGTGGTTAGTAATAAACAATTTACAATTGATTTCTATTGACAACACGTGCCTCAAATTGCTTCCTTAAAGTATAGAAAAGAAAAATATACTCAAGTGCCCCCGGTGCGGTGAAGAATGGTTGGGAATCGGGCTAGGAACTGTAGGGTCGTTACTTCGAGAACACAAATGACCTCTACGGCAAGGTTTCGGATGGTACGGAAAAACCTGCTTTGTTTTTGGAGAGAAATAAATTAATGTCTATTTGTTGGTGTGTGCCTGCTTGTCACTAAGTATTGATTAGGTTTGTATGGCGTTGAGTGTAGTTGTAGGTCGTAAGTTTGTCTGTCAACAATTTTTTTTTTTTCAAAACAAGTTACTTTCTTTCCAAAACTTTCTGCTTTCCACAACTCAATGCACAAAGACAATCCATACTTATGTTAACACTTTACCACATTGATGACACATCACTTACATCAAGATAACATTCAGTAAGGACATAGACATCAAGTTTACAATATGGCGACAAGGTCAAAATGGCGACAAGATCACAATGTCGACAAGGTCAAAACGGTGACAAGTTTCACAAATCACAAATTTTTTACACGTTTACAGAATCCAACAATATGTATGTATTGTACGTTTACAAAAAGTCTTACACATGTTTAAACAATGTAGTTAATAATGAAAATGAGCCTTCCACGATCACATTTACATGTACTATAAAGTTTGACAAAAATTTCACGTTTACAAACTCTAGTTTTAAATCGTTAATCACTAAAACACGTTCATATCAAAGCCGGACGAATGCCACCACGTCCACACATGTCAGGGTCTTAAACTTGGCTCGCTAACCTAACAGTGTGAGACAGTACAAATACAACGTGATTTGACGTAAGACTCAACGACACATCGTTCAATGGATTTATTCACACATTAAATACGGAACGATGTTCACAACAAGATATATACTGGATGTTTCAATATACACTTACACAATACAGCTCACAACGTCTCACTCTCAAGATGTCCAGACACTCGACTCTCAGCACAGATACCACACAACGCCTTTCTCTCTTCACACGTCTGTCCGAGTCGAAGTCCCCAAGCTGTCTGCCGCTAAGGCGCAACTCGCCTCTCACCTCAGGTGACGTCACGAGGCATGCGTGCGTTTAGCGTCGTCCTTGCTTGACCGCTGGTCGCTTGTCAGCCAGCAGTCTTGCAGGCCGGTAACCACTATTCGCCTGGCGGCGTAACGACGTTACGGCGTCCCTTCTGGGCGCTAAGTCGCCTGGCGGGCGTAATGATGTCACTGCATCATCGTCCCCTTTCTGGACTCTGACAACCTAAGTGTTGCTGATATTTTGACTGAAAGACCTAAGTATCGCAGTTATGTTGACTGAAATATGTAAGTGTTGCTGGTGGTTTGGCTGAAAGATCTAAGTGTTGCTGATGTGTTGACTGAAAGACTTAGGTATCGCAGATGTGTTGACTGAAAAACCTAGGTATCGTATATGTGTTGACTGAAAGACCTTGGTATCGCATGCGTGTTGACTGAAAGACCTAAGTATCGCAGATGTGTTGACTGAAAGACCTAAGTTTCGCAGATGTGTTGACTGAAAGACCCAACTATCGCTCATGTGTTGACAGAAAGACCTAGGTATCGTAATTTTTTGATTGAAAGACCTAAGTATCGCAGTTGCGTTGACTGAAAGAATTAGGTATCGCTGATGTGTTGACTGAAAGATCTAAGTATTGTTGATGTGTTGACTGAAAGATCTAAGTATTGTTGATGTGTTGACTGAAAGATCTAAGTATTGTTGATGTGTTGACTGAAAGATCTATGTATCGCTGATGTGTTTACTGAAAGAATTAGGTATCGCTGATGTGTTGACTGAAAGATTTAAGTATTGTTGATGTGTTGACTGAAAGATCTAAGTATTGCTGATGTGTTGACTGAAAGATCTAAGTATTGTTGATGTGTTGACTGAAAGAATTAAATATTGCTGATGTGTTGACTGAAAGATCTAAGTATTGCTGATGTGTTGACAGAAAGAATTAAACATTGCTGATGTGTTGACTGAAAGAATTAATTATTGCTGATGTGTTGACTGAAAGATCTAAGTATTGCTGATGTGTTGACAGAAAGATCTAAGTATTGCTGATGTGTTGACTGAAAGATCTAAGTATTGCTGATGTGTTGACTGAAAGAATTAAATATTGCTGATGTGTTGACTGAAAGATCTAAGTATTGCTGATGTGTTGACTGAAAGACCTAGATATTGCTGATGTGTTGACTGAAAGATCTTAGTATTGCTGATGTGTTGACTGAAAGAATTAAATATTGCTGATGTGTTGACTGAAAGATCTAAGTATTGCTGTGGCTTTGACTGAAAGATCTAAGTATTGCTGATGTGTTGACTGAAAGATCTAAGTATTGCTGATGTGTTGACTGAAAGATCTAAGTATTGCTGATGTGTTGACTGAAAGACCTAGGTATCGCTGATATGTTGACTGAAAGACCTAAGTGTTGCTGATGTGTTGACTGAAAGACTTAAGTATTGCTGATGTGTTGACTGAAAGACCTAAGTGTTGCTGATGTGTTGATTGAAAGACCTAAGTGTTGTTGATATTTTGACTGAAAGACCTAAGTATCCCTGTTATGTTGACTGAAAGACCTAAGTATCGCAGTTATGTTGACTGAAATATCTAAGTGTTGCTGGTGTGTTGACTGAAAGATCTAAGTGTTGCTGATGTGTTGACTGAAAGACCTAGGTATCGCAGATGTGTTGACTGAAAAACCTAGGTATCGTATGTGTGTTGACTGAAAGACCTTGGTATCGCATGCGTGTTGACTGAAAGACCTAAGTATCGCACGTGTGTTAACTGAAAGGTCTAAGAATCACTGATGTGTTGACTGAAAGACCTAGTATGTTGATTGAAAGACCTAAATATCGCAGATGCGTTGACTGAAAGACGTTAGTATCGCTGTTTATTTGGGGAGGGGAATATGCACACAGCATTCTTGTCAGGACAATGAGCAGGAAGAAGCGGAAGAAAATAAGCGAAGAAGAGAAGAAACATTAAGAATGGGAAGAAGAAGAAGAGGAGGAGGAGGAGGAGAGGGGGAGGAGGAGAGGGGGAGGAGGAGGAGGAGATGTGAAGAAAGAGAAAGACGAAAAAGGAAAACAATTAAGAAGAAGTAGAAGGAAGAAGAAGAAGAAGAAGAAGAAGAAGAAGAAGAAGAGGAAGAAGAAGAAGAAGAAGAAGAAGAAGAGGAAGAAGAAGAAGAAGAAGAGGAATAAGAAGAAGAAGAAGAGGAGGAGGAGGAGGAGAAGGAGGAGGGGGAGGAGGAGAAAGAAGAACGAACGAACGAACGAACGAACAAACTTTATTTTCAAAGGGTTAAGAATTGGGCACGCAGGCCCGTCTAACATTCTGCCCTTCTATCACTCTCTTTCATACATTATTTCATTCACACATCATTCAAGGCTAACAGAGAACAGCAACAATATAAAAGATATGCATTATAAAGGCATGGGCAAAAATGCGAACATCAAAACTACACGACACAGTAAAATTAGATAATGGTATGACACTTGTTATTAGCCATGTGGAATATACTGGAATACCAAAAGGGGACTGGCTGTTATACTAGGGTTTTGTTATTATTATTATTATCTCTATTATTAAGGGGGAAGATAATCCGTACTGAGATAGTGTTCGAGTAATTTGCGATTATATGAATAGGGATTGGTGATATCTTTGATTTCTTGTGGAAGATTGTTCCACAGCTGAGCTGCAGAGTACGTTAAGCTTGTTTTGTACAAGTCAATCCTAGGCTTCGGAATGTGTAATATATTTAAACGTTTACTGTGTCTAGCATTATATTTAAACAATGGCCAAAGGTAATTTGGGGCATTCCGATGCAGGATTTTGTGAATTAGTTTAGCTTTATTGAAAAGCAGGCGTTTGCGGAGTGGTAGTAACTGAAGGCGTTTATACAGGCTAGGATTGTCAGATAAATGTTTGTTATAAATTAGACTCATGGCCCGTTTCTGGAGTGAGTAAAGTCGCTTGGTGTTTGAATTAGAACAACCGTCCCAGATTGTAGAGCAGTAGTCAAAGTGTGTCTGTATATAAGAAGTATAGAATAGTTTCCTTGTGTCCTCATCAAGTGTTGAAAAACAAGAAGAAAAGAAGAAGGAGGAATATGAAGGGAAAAACAAGGAGAAGGAAGGAGATGAACAACAACAAGAAGAATAAAACAAAGAAGTAACACGACTTTCACACAATTATACCTGCTGTTTGTAGTCTCACTACACATAGTATGTAGAACGAATTTGAAAAATGAAGTGTATGACGTCATTAAAAATGTGCTCCACAGTCCATCGTGAAGCAGTATGCAGCGAATGGCTGTCGTCTGCTGGAGTAATTCTTTGCACTCCAAACAGAATGGTGTTATCAACGGTAGAAAGAGTTTTGTGTGTGTGTGGGGTTGAACAAGAGTTTCGAAATGGTGGTCGATACACACGGATATAACAACAGACACGTTGCAGAATGTATTTGACAATATGAAGATACATGTACAGTCATGTCTTGAAGCCCGTGGTGGACATTTCCAACACCTATTATAATGTATACTTCATTGGTGCTTTTCCAGCTTCCCCAAAACAGCGTTAGACAATAGCAGTGACTATTGTAACTAATTTAATAAAGTTTTTGGCACATTGTTTAATGACGTCATGTACTTCATTTTTCAAATTTCACTCCCAAAGTGTAGTGAGGATTTACAAACACCCTGTACAATCTTAGCCTCTCAAAGTTTATATCATATTTTTATTGGTGATGAAAGCTTTTTTTTTATTGCGTCACCTGTTGTATCTCTTTGTATCGTTCTCTTGCACTGTCTGTTTAACGATACTGCATCCGTTATCCTAGCATTACTGTACTTAACCCAGTTGTAAAATTGTCCGACTTTCATGCGCTCGGCATTAAATCTTTGGCCTTGAACTGTTCATGACCCTTGTCATTTCAATTCCAGTCATTATCGAGGCTTTTCATTTCACTCGGAAGTGCTTTGTCCGTGTGAACTCTAACCTTTAAACTAATCATGGATGATCAAATCAATTGACGTATTTGGAAAACAAAGACACGTATTAGATCTCTCTCTCTCTCTCTCTCTCTCTCTCTCTCTCTCTCTCTCTCTCTCTCTCTCTCTCTCTCTCTCTCTCTCTCTCGCACTTGCTCACTCTCTCTCTCCCTCTCGCACTTGCTCACTCTCTCTCTCGCACTTGCTCACTCTCTCTCTCTCGCACTTGCTCTCTCTCTCTCTCTCTCTCTCTCTCTCTCTCTCTCTCTCTCTCTCTCTCTCTGATATGTCTGTCCCCCTATCTCTGTGTCCTAAACTCTCTGTCGAGGTCTGTCTTGTAAATCCCTCTTCTTCTTCCTCCGTCTTTTCCCTTCGCTATTTATTCATGTGTTTGAATTTGTCTTTGTCCACGCACTTCCCAAATAGAAACAAGACATCATTAGCTTAAAATAAGACTTGCTGAATAATACAGACCACGTGGTTACGCACGTGTGAGTGAGTGTGTGTGTGTGTGTGTGTGTGTGTGTGTGCGCGTGCGCGCATATATAATCATCATCATAATCATAAAGTGCCCAGGAAGGAAAACCCGATAAAAAACGTCCTCTAAAGTCGGATGTGTTGCCTAGGGGTGTCTGCCCAAGAGCGAATAACAAACACACCGCAATTACGTCTGAAAAAAACAAAACACTCCGGATGAAGAAAAAGAATCATCAAGTGCCTTGCCGATTGGCGAAGGCGATCATGCTTCTCTACATCTTGCAATCTCCAACGGTGTGTATCATTTCGTGTGTTGGCTCCCTTCCGTGCCATGACACAAAACTATCAAGAATGTTCTCTCGTTGTCTTCCTCTGTCTCTCTTTCCGCAAACCTTTCCAGTTGTCACAATACATTCAAGTTTGTGTCTTCTCACCACATTATCTTCCCAAGATGTCACACACACACCCACCCACACACACACACACGCACGCGCGCGCGCACACACACACACACACACACACACACACACACACACACAATGTTGCATATCCTCTGCGATCAACGCTAACCGCACTTTGATTTAGAATCAAATTCTAAGTTCAGTAGTTTACCATTGCTTTCTGAATGAGAAGTCAACTTTTTGTCTTACTGATCAGTGCAGAAAATGTCCCCACTACTCCGCCGTCTGCGCATCGGTGTTGAAGAGCGAGCGCTCGTATCCGGTCGGCCTCATTGACCTCATATATAGGGTATAATTTTAATGACTGTGCAGTGTTTGAAAATATTGCCGGTTCAAGTTTTGTATTCACCCTCTTTAAAGTTCATGCAACATAATAGGTAATTACAAAACTTGGACCGGCAATATTTTTTTAACACTCACTGCACTGTCATTAAAAATACACCCTGCATATACTATCGATTACCTAATGGAATGCATCTAAAATGTTCAAAATATGATGGCCAATTTTCAACGGAACAAATTTCTCTCACATAACACCCGCTGTTTAAAAACTCTTACAATGCAAATATTTATCATTAGAGAGTCTCATTACTTCAAAAAACAGAAACGAAACATTTTGCCATTATACAAAATTGTTTAAAAACTGAAATGAAACTGTATGGCATTAGATGCATCTTTAAAGGGAAAGACGTAAGCGAAACAGAATAGACTCTGCAAATTAAATTTATTCCTGGAGAAATTTCCGAAGCAGGATAATAGATGACAGTGATGAGAATGACGTGTGACAGATTCCATACGGGCAGGGCGTGTATTAAAGGATAGAGGGGGCTTGTCCCAGATGTTAATATTCATGATGTCCCATGTATTTGTTCTTAGCTTAAGCTTGTTATGTTGTGAGTTATAGCTTGGTAGCTTGTTCCTGAATCATTTTTTCTTCTTCTTTTGTTCGCCTGAAATTTGTCTGTATCTGTGTTGTCTCTTGTGTGAATTTAACTGTCTTTTTGTTTTAGTTTACTCAGTGGTACATATAGTTTATCTTCTACTGTCGTCTCTCTAGGCTAGAAGGTTTGCCTGAGTATGTTGTATTTTGGGCAGTCTTGAAGTATGTGATCTGCCGTCTGAGGCGACTGGCTGATTCACCAATCTTGAATTTTGTATACATGTGGTTGCGTAAATCTATTGTGTCCTGTTCTGAAGCTCAAAATAATGACTTGTTCTGGTCTGTCCATAATGTGGTCATTGTCTCCAGCAGGTCTAGGTGGCTTTCTGCCTGATTTGATCATTCTTTTCGTTTGGTGGTATGTAACGAAAACTATGATAATTAGGAGTAGAACATCACAGAAAACGGGGATATACCAGAACAAGTAACAAGTTTCTCCTATCTCGGACATGTAATAACATATGATGGCAGAAGTGAAATAGAAATCAAAACGATAATAGGAATAGCCAAAAATGCTTTCAGCATCATGAAATCAGTATTAATTAAAATCTAGAGAGATTACCAATGCATTAAAAAAAAAAGAGAATTGTCAAGTGGTATGTATATTCAACACTACTGTATGGCACGAAAGCCTTGACATTGAACAAACAATTAGAAAGTCGAATAGATACCCTGAAGATGTGGATATACAGAAGAATATGTCGTATTTCATGGAAACAAAAACAATCAAATACAGAGGTTCTTCTTCTTCTTCGTTCATCCGGAGTTTTTTTTTCGGATGTGATTGCGTTGTGCCTGTTTACAGCAGAGCTGCGTTCTTGCGCCGTTAGGCCGACACATCCGACTTCTGCGGGCATTTGTTGACCGGGTTAACCTTCCCGGGATACAGAGGTTCTAGAAATACTGGGAATGAAAAGAGAGTTGATGAAAGAAATAAAGAAGACGCAAGTGAACTATTTCGGTCACGTTAAAAGACATAGCACAATCTCAGCTCAGTGCACGAACTCCGTAGCATCGGTGAGGATCCTGAAATACTTTGGGTAGATTTTTAACTCGAAATTTTGCCCGGGCAGCGCCATTGCAGCCAATCTTCATTGTGGAGACAGCACCTGATTGATTGATTGATTGATTGATTGATTGAACAGAGATGTAAGATTGTTCTTCTACTGCTCCTTCCTTAGCTAGTCAATCATCGCTCTCGTTCCCATGTACTCTACACGGAGATGGTATCCATTGTATTGTGACCTTACGCTGGCTGCCTAGTTCAGAAAGTAGCGTCCGTAGTAGTACAGGCAATTTCCCAGACAGGAGCACCTCAAGTACTGCATCTGCCAATAGCACCACAGAAACATCATCATCATCATCATCATCATCATCATCATCATCATCATCATCATCATCATCATCATCATCATCATCATCATCATCATCATCATCATCATCATCATGTAATTTGTCATCTGGCGTAGTCGTTCATGTTTTTCCTCAGATCTCGGTTTTTGATGTTCTGGATCAACTCTGCTGATGATATTCCTCTATGCCACCGTCTCAATCCATCCAGCATAATTTCTCTTGGTTTTCCTCTGCCTTTATTCCCCACCGATCTGTCTAGTCAACACTATATTTTCCAATGCTCCTTTTCTCATCACACGACAAAATAATTTTGTTTGTTTTCTTCTTATAGTTGTATATAATGTTCTAATTTCATTAGTCTCTTCAGGCAATTATAGTTAGCTACTTTGACAGTTAGCTTTATAGTTTTATAATTATAGTTAGCTACTTTTGACCGACTCCGTGGCTAAAGGCTTGCGAACGCGGTTCGTGAGCCGGGTACCAGGCGTTCGAAGCTCAGCTGCGACCGATTTGTGCAGCAGACCGTGTCGCATTGTGTTATAACGTGGTATGGTATGGGAGCCGGTCGTTCAGAAAGCAATGGCAAACTACTGAACGTAACACCTGCCTAGTACATCAACAGCAGCTGAAATCTGCTGGTGTTGACTGCAACGTCCCGTAAGGGATTGCAACAATTTTTTTTTTTACTTTGACAGTCCAAGGTATTGGCAACATTCGTCTCCCTAATGTGTTCTTTAACGTTCTACAATTAACTGCTGTTCTGAATACATATATTTATTCTATATGCAGATTTCGTCGGCGTTTGTGGATTAGGGATAATGAACGCGGTTTTACAATCCCCATACATCGGGTTAGAAGTTAGTCGATGGCTTTGAGTTGATTTTCATAATTGTATGAGTGTCGGCCGTTCAGAATGCAATGGCAAAAAAACAAAACTAAAAATGAAATTGCATAGAAAATCGCAAGCAGCCAATAAATGCTGCGGTTCATTACAATGTCCTGTAAAAGAACGGATTTCTGTAGTAGTTCTTGAAAGTATTCTGCCAACCTTTCTACTCTTTGTTTTGGTTAAATAAAGGTATACCGTGTTGTTGTTGTTGTTTTATTTTTTTTGGGTGGGGGGGGGGGGGGGGTTGTGGGGGGGGTGGGAGGGGGGGGGGGGCTTATTTATGATGGTCGCTGAGGCTAAGACGCAAAGAAAACTTATCACAAATACTAGAAAGAAGTAGTTATAAGTTTTGGCCAAATTATGAGAAGACAAAAACTGGAAAATGTTGGTGACAACCGGAAGGATTTGCAGAAAAAGAGATAGAGGACGACAACGTGAGAAAATTCTGGAGAGTCTTGTGTCCTATAGCTGTTAATGATGAACAACGAGTACTGAGAGTAGAAAAACACGCGCGGCCATAGAGATGGGGTTTCTCTGTCAATCAATCAATCAGGTGCCGTCTCGACAATCAAGGTTTGCTGCAATGGATCTCCAACCCTGTTTGTTTCCCGCCATGACTGTACATTCCGTCAGATTGATGTTCGTCCATCTCTTGATATTATCTTCCCACTTTAATCGTTGTCTACCTCTTGCTCGCTCGCCCTCAACCTTGCCCTCCGGTATGGTTGTTATAACAGTGTTATGTCTTTTAACGTGGCTGAAATATTTCACTTTCCTCTTTTTTATTTCTTTCATCCTTTTCTTTTCATTCTCAGTTTTCTTGAACCTCCGTATGTGATTGTTTTTTGTTTCTATGAAATACGACATATTCTTCTGTATCCATCAACCCATCATGTGCCATGCCGGTGAGTGTGGGCTGTCTTTTTTGCCATCTCACTCGATCACCAGAGTAGTGGATCAACTTCGTGTTTCTGTCTAGACCATGCCACGTGGCCAAGCCAGCCAAGTATTTACTTCTAGGTCTTCCTCTTGGTCTGTTCCCTTCGATCTTGTCAGTTGTCACCAAGTTCTCCATTTCATTTCTTCTCATATGCCCACAAATTTTGACTGTCTACGTCTAATGTCTCTAATCAATTTACGATCTTCATTATATTCTGTATATTCTATGTAAATTAGTATGATTGTTACTCCGGCTGAGAATACCAAATATACGGTGCTGCAAGAGGTCAGTTCACAAGACATTTGATTTCAGTTGTCTGGACAAGACATTTGACTACAGGTGTCCGGACAAGACATTTGACTACAGGTGTCCTGCCAAGATATTTGACTACAGATGTCCGGACAAAAGATTTGACTACAGATGTCCGGACTAGACATTTGACCACAGGTGTCTGGACAAGACATTTGACTTTAGATGTCCGGACAAGACATTTGACTACAGGTGTCCTGCCAAGATATTTGACTACAGATGTCCTGACAAAAGATTTGACTACAGATGTCCGGACTAGACATTTGACCACAGGTGTCCTGCCAAGATATTTGACTACAGATGTCCGGACGAGACATTTGACGACAGGTGTCCGGAAAAGACAATCACAGATTTGGACACTTTATGATACTAGAAAGTGTGGGGAATTCCAGACTCCAAAACTTTTATTATATTTCGTTATGTTATGTTATGTTATGTTATGCTATGTTATGTTATGTTATGTTATGTTATCATGATCGACATCACCGGGCATAGGCTTTTCCCAGGTCCAGATTCCAAGCGAACGAAAAAAGAAAAAGAAGAAGAGGAAGACGAAGACGAAGAAGAGAAGACGTAGTAGTGGTAGTAGTAGTAGGAATAGCAGCAGCATTAGTAGTAGTAGTAGTAGTAGTAGTAGTAGTAGTAGTAGTAGTAGTAGTAGTAGTAGTAGTAGTAGTAGTAGTAGTAGTAGTAGTAGTAGTAGTAGTAGTAGTTGAAGAAGAAGAAGAAGAAGAAGAAGGAGAAGAAGAAGAAGAAGAAGAAGAAGAAGAAGAAGAAGAAGAAGAAGAAGAAGAAGAAGAAGAAGAAGAAGAAAACTCATAGATATTAGAACATTACCAAGACTCCAACTTCTGACATGACAAGCCAAATAAGAAAAATAACACTAACAGACGAACTACCGAGATTAACTTTGGCATTGTAACCCGACAAAGAAAACCCCTGCAATATACTTAGCAAATAATTATTTCCAAACTACCTCACATTATGCATTAGAAAATGATCAAAGTCAAGCACGAAGCGTCCTCAGAAGATGCCAGCCTTCACCAAACAGACAAGCCCAAATGGCAGGAATAATGAAAACAAACCAACCATCGCAATGAAGCTCCATATTATATCCAGGCAAAGAAAAAAAAACCAAATCGATAATTCTGCTCACGCCGAGGACACGCCGAGGACGCAAACGTATCAACTTGATTAGGGGAATAAATTCTGCGCACGCTGAGCGAATATTTGCCAGTTTGTGACAGCGGCTGTCCGAGATAATTACCAGGCAGGTATTTTTTTCCATATCAAACATTTCCCTAGCATGCTGTCTTTGATTTCTTTCTGATAGTTTTTGAAAAACACGAGTTATATTATTTTATCCCCAAAGGGACTTTCATAAATAACTTACTTCTTGAAGCCAGTCAAACATATTTATTCCTGAGCCGCTGAGGTCCAGTAATTAGCACACCTACCCACTAACCGGGTAGTCATGTGTTTAAATTCCCATGGTGGTAGATTTAAAACAAACTTGACCTGGCGCCCCCCCCCCCCCCCCATGATGTCAGTACTTTGGGTGTTTCAGTACCAAAATGGCTGCTAAGAAATATTCAGGGGAGTAAAAGCGACCAGTGTGATTTTGGCCATATCACCAATTGAATGCTGATTAGTTGTTAACAAAGTTGAGTTTAGTTTAGTTTAGTCGACGGATCAACATCACGGCACACGGGTGTAAGGTATAAGTGCTACGTTATACTCCTAACTAAAGCCTGAGTCCGGAGAATCTCAGCTCAGTGCACGAACTACGTAGCACCGGCGAGGATCCTGAAATACTTTGGGTAGATTTTTAACTGGAAATTTTGCCCGGGCAGCGCCGTTGGGCTACTCTGTTTCGATTCCCAATTATCAAGGATTTTTTACGTGCGCAGCAATACATACGGGCGTCCGATTTCACTACCCAGAGACCAGGGGAAATTTTGTTACTAGAAGTCCACGTGAACAAATCCCGGCCCTCATCGGGGCTTGAACCCGGGACCTCCAGCACTCGAGGTGGACAACATACCTCGAGACCACTCAGCCCATCACCCCCCCCCCCCCCCCACCCCCATCCCCCCAGTTGTTAACAAAGTGGGACTGGAACTATTTACCAAATACGCCTTAATGCGTGTAAAAAGGTCGTTTACTCAGCTTACCACATACCCAGCCGGCGATGTGGCAAAGGGATTTCGAATGCGATTCGTAATCCCGCATACCGCGTTCGAAACACAGCTGCGGGAGATGTAGAAGCATATCACTTTGCGTTAGTTTTTATACAAAGGTATAAGTGCCGGTCGTTAAGAAAACAATGGCAAACTACAGAACGTAAGGAAATACAAACAGTTTAGTATGTGTAACTCCTGCGAAACTGTGAGAGATAGTAAACATAGAGACAATGTACATACCTTACAACGAACTCCACTACGGCAAACTTGAATTACAGAGGAAAACCCCCAAAATATAAAATAAAAATAAGTATACTACGATACTTCTTCCTCTTTTCGTTCATCCGGAGTGTTTTTTTCAGATGTGATTGCGGTGTGTCTGTTATGCTCCCTTGGGCCGAAACCCGTAGGCCAACACATCGACTTTAGCGTGCTTTTTTGACCAGGTAGCATTCCTGGGATACTACGATACAATTGACGGCGTTTCGATTATACTAATCTTCATGAAGAACAACACAAACAGACTTAAAGAAAAACATGAAATTAGAAAATTTTGTTAGTTAGTCGAGGTTCCAACTTCACGGCAACGGATCGTCCCCATTATGCTCCATTCCTGTGCCAGTGAATATCACACAAAATGCTCCCCACTGTCCAATGTGAAAAGTGGAACAGACAGGAGTCTCGGCAATCCAACAGCCCACACAGATACACTGGGCATAATGCCACCGCCAGAATGCCAATACAAAATCCATTCACGAAAACCAGTCCATCATCGATGGAATCGGCAGTCACCAAAAAGACCTCATTGCCCCGGGTTTTCTCACATGGCTCTGTCTTTATCCGCAGGGCGACCCGCCGAAAGCGTCGCATTAAGCACGAACTCCGTAGCCCCAGCGCCGACTCTCAGGAGTCTCCTGAAAAATGCACTCGTGAACCGAAAAGGCAAATCAGTCAATTTAGCAACAGCCGGTAGCCATTGTTCCGAACAGGCAGGTCACTGTACAGGACAGACTTAAAAGCATTCCACGCGAATTTCATAGCTCACAGTGTCGCCCACGCACTGACTCAGTAGCATGGCGACGGAACCATGTACTACCAGTCCAACATAGGGAAAATGCGATTGCAAACCGTAGCTACAAGCATAAACACGCCACAGGCCTTAACGGTTCAATGCCTAACCGCCATACTGGCGACGGGAAGTCTTAGAAAATTTAATTACATCAAAACACAAATCCTTCGTTGTTAGAAGGTGGCGCAGATGTTCAATTGTGAAAGGTGCCAAATAAGAAAATGTGGAGCCGAAGCTGTGCAAACGGTTAGATACGGATATATAGAGAGAATTCAGCTGAGTTATACAGTGCCATCTACAACGGTTATTAATTCCCGCTGGATTGATGCAGCCCAAAGAGTTGATTAACTGGCTCTCTGGATTGATGCAGCCCAAAGAGTTGATTAACTGGCTCTCTGGATTGATGCAGCCCAAAGAGTTGATTAACTGGCTCTCTGGATTGATGCAGCCCAAAGAGTTGATTAACTGGCTCTCTGGATGGATGCAGCCCAAAGAGTTGATTAACTGGCTCTCTGGATGGATGCAGCCCAAAGAGTTGATTAACTGGCTCTCTGGATTGATGCAGCCCAAAGAGTTGATTAAGAGGCTCTCTGGATTGATGCAGCCCAAAGAGTTGATTAACTGGATCTCTGGATGGATGCAGCCCAAAGAGTTGATTAACTGGCTCTCTGGATTGATGCAGCCCAAAGAGTTGATTAACTGGCTCTCTGGATTGATGCAGCCCAAAGAGTTGATTAACTGGCTCTCTGGATGGATGCAGCCCAAAGAGTTGATTAACTGGCTCTCTGGATTGATGCAGCCCAAAGAGTTGATTAACTGGCTCTCTGGATGGATGCAGCCCAAAGAGTTGATTAACTGACTCTCTGGATTGATGCAGCCCAAAGAGTTGATTAACTGGCTCTCTGGATGGATGCAGCCCAAAGAGTTGATTAACTGGCTCTCTGGATTGATGCAGCCCAAAGAGTTGATTAACTGGCTCTCTGGATGGAAGCAGCCCAAAGAGATGATTAACTGGCTCTCTGGATGGATGCAGCCCAAAGAGTTGATTAACTGGCTCTCTGGATTGATGCAGCCCAAAGAGTTGATTAACTGGCTCTCTGGATTGATGCAGCCCAAAGAGTTGATTAACTGGCTCTCTGGATGGATGCAGCCCAAAGAGTTGATTAACTGGCTCTCTGGATTGATGCAGCCCAAAGAGTTGATTAACTGGCTCTCTGGATTGATGGCAGCCCAAAGAGTTGATTAACTGGCTCTCTGGATTGATGCAGCCCAAAGAGTTGATTAACTGGCTCTCTGGATTGATGCAACCCAAAGAGTTGATTAACTGGCTCTCTGGATGGATGCAGCCCAAAGAGTTGATTAACTGGCTCTCTGGATGGATGCAGCCCAAAGAGTTGATTAACTGGCTCTCTGATTGATGCAGCCCAAAGAGTTGATTAACTGGCTCTCTGGATGGATGCAGCCCAAAGAGTTGATTAACTGGCTCTCTGGATGGATGCAGCCCAAAGAGTTGATTAACTGGCTCTCTGGATGGAAGCAGCCCAAAGAGTTTGATTAACTGGCTCTCTGGATGGATGCAGCCCAAAGAGTTGATTAACTGGCTCTCTGGATGGATGCAGCCCAAAGAGTTGATTAACTGGCTCTCTGGATGGATGCAGCCCAAAGAGTTGATTAACTGGCTCTCTGGATTGATGCAGCCCAAAGAGTTGATTAACTGGCTCTCTGGATTGATGCAGGCCCAAAGAGTTGATTAATTGGCTCTCTGGATGGATGCAGCCCAAAGAGGTGATTAACTGGCTCTCTGGATGGATGCAGCCCAAAGAGGTGATTAACTGGCTCTCTGGATGGATGCAGCCCAAAGAGTTGATTAACTGGCTCTCTGGATTGATGCAGCCCAAAGAGTTGATTAACTGGCTCTCTGGATTGATGCAACCCAAAGAGTTGATTAACTGGCTCTCTGGATGGATGCAGCCCAAAGAGTTGATTAACTGGCTCTCTGGATGGATGCAGCCCAAAGAGTTGATTAACTGGCTCTCTGGATTGATGCAGCCCAAAGAGTTGATTAACTGGCTCTCTGGATGGATGCAGCCCAAAGAGTTGATTAACTGGCTCTCTGGATGGATGCAGCCCAAAGAGTTGATTAACTGGCTCTCTGGATTGATGCAGCCCAAAAGAGTTGATTAACTGGCTCTCTGGATGGAAGCAGCCCAAAGAGTTGATTAACTGGCTCTCTGGATGGATGCAGCCCAAAGAGTTGATTAACTGGCTCTCTGGATGGATGCAGCCCAAAGAGTTGATTAACTGGCTCTCTGGATTGATGCAGCCCAAAGAGTTGATTAACTGGCTCTCTGGATGGATGCAGCCCAAAGAGTTGATTAACTGGCTCTCTGGATGGATGCAGCCCAAAGAGTTGATTAACTGGCTCTCTGGATGGATGCAGCCCAAAGAGTTGATTAACTGGCTCTCTGGATGGATGCAGCCCAAAGAGTTGATTAACTGGCTCTCTGGATGGATGCAACCCAAAGAGTTGATTAACTGGCTCTCTGGATGGATGCAGCCCAAAGAGTTGATTAACTGGCTCTCTGGATGGATGCAGCCCAAAGAGTTGATTAACTGGCTCTCTGGATTGATGCAGCCCAAAGAGTTGATTAACTGGCTCTCTGGATTGATGCAGCCCAAAGAGTTGATTAACTGGCTCTCTGGATGGATGCAGCCCAAAGAGTTGATTAACTGGCTCTCTGGATTGATGCAGCCCAAAGAGTTGATTAAGAGGCTCTCTGGATTGATGCAGCCCAAAGAGTTGATTAACTGGCTCTCTGGATTGATGCAGCCCAAAGAGTTGATTAACTGGCTCTCTGGATTGATGCAGCCCAAAGAGTTGATTAACTGGCTCTCTGGATTGATGCAGCCCAAAGAGTTGATTAAGAGGCTCTCTGGATTGATGCAGCCCAAAGAGTTGATTAACTGGCTCTCTGGATTGATGCAGCCCAAAGAGTTGATTAACTGGCTCTCTGGATTGATGCAGCCCAAAGAGTTGATTAACTGGCTCTCTGGATTGATGCAGCCCAAAGAGTTGATTAACTGGCTCTCTGGATTGATGCAGCCCAAAGAGTTGATTAACAGGCTCTCAATTTTTATGTACACTGTGTCAATATATGACATCTCTCACTTTTTCGCAGGAGTCACACATACATGTTTAACCCCCTGTTGTTATATCTTGCTGCTGCCTTGACTTCTCTTATCTATTACTGAAAGTAAACTTACCAAAAAATCACAAACAGCCAAAAATTGATGGGGTTGACTTCCACCTGTAAAGAATATGCAACTAAATTTTTTAAAAACCATATACCCGAAATAGCCTTAATCGTGTAAAACGGGAATATACTTTTAAAAAGAACATATTATTTGAACAACCCAAAAGAATAATACCTGAATCAGAAGGACACAGGAATCGACGAAGCGAACCTAGGTATGATTTTTTTAGGCGCGTGCATCGGATTCTAGACACGCGGTTTGACGCCTTTTTGTGGATTCCCTCCGGGGATTTCCCTGGGGTCCTGTGATAAGGAAATTCCTAAAACCCTAGCGAGGTAACATGACCTTGGTAAGCCTGACCCGTGTCAGGTAGTATGTATTGTAGGCAAAGTTAGTTAAGGCCCCTCAGAAGTCCGAGGGAGTTAGTCTGATGGCGAGGGATATTCCCAATAGGGACAGCTAAGCCTCACGAAAAATCAGTACAGTGCACCTACTTGTAGTAACAACTAATACAGGGTGTATTTTTAATGACTGTGCAGTGTTTGAAAATATTGCCGGTCCAAGTTTTGTATTCACCCTCTGTAAACTTCATGCAACATAATAGATAAATACAAAACTTGGACCAGCAATGTTTTTAACCACTGCACAGTCACTTAGAAATACACCCTGATAGTAATACACATAAATATCAAGTGGGTAAGTAACCTTTTGAGGGCCGACCTCCGTGGCAAAGGCGTTACGAACCCGGTTCGTAATTCCGCTTACCTGCGTTCGAAATGCAGCTGCGACGGATTTGGCAGCAGACCGTGAGGGGCTGGGTTTTAACGTGTTGGCATGGGAGCCGGCCTTTCAGAAAGCAACGGTAAACTAGTGAACGTAAACTTACAACCAATGCATCAACAACAGCAGTGCTGGTATTGACAGCGATGTCCTGTAAATAGGATATGAAAAAAAAGCCTTTGAGGTCACCAAGGCGATAGTAGCAGCAGCACGAGTGTTAACTATGTCCACGTTCAAAGCGAGCGGAGAAAAAAGAAGCCCAAAGCACATGGGGCGAATGGCAGCTAGACCCAAATTTGTATAGACCAACCTGCACTAGGTGGCTGATGCGGTCAGTATCACGCGGACAGCCTTCACTCCCCAAGAAAGGTCCTGGTACCACTGTTAAACTGGCTAATTTTCAAAATCCATCTCAAAATCGAATCGATCTCATAACCATTGCGCCGCAGGCATCGTTTAGCCACTACGCTACCGTGGCTACCTAAACACATCACCTTAATGAAGACATGATCCAAGCGACACACTTCAGCTCCCACCACACACTTTCCTTGAGATGATATCAGGTCGTACGTTCCGACCACGAAGGACATAAAGGGAGGACCTTTCATAATTACGTTCCGACCACGAAGGACATAAGGGAGGAGCTTTCATAATTACGTTCCGACCACGAAGGACATAAAGGGAGGACCTTTCATAATTACGTTCCGACCACGAAGGACATAAGGGAGGAGCTTTCATAATTACGAGAAGCTCGGTACCTACATGGCACTTGGCTATCTTGATATAAGAGTTTGTAGTTTTGTTTGTTGGAGTTATATAACCCCATAGCACAAAGTCTAGGCTGAATTTAGAGACTGTGATGCCCATGCAACATGACCCATCTCTCGACCTGCCTAGTTTATTCCAGACGATGCATCTGGAACAAGACAAGCTGCAGAAGCTGCCAAATCAGCAAAGAAATGCTCTGTCTGCCCTTCAAAGCTTCAATCCTAGACCAAGATATAGGACCTGGTCTGCACTGCCATGACATTTAGTCTTTAGGTTGCATTTCCTCGTACTAAGATAAGGCGTGTGTCCTCCCAATTGCGCTCCTCCGCCCGCAGCCTTTGGCACAATGTGGGGGTGTCGGCGTTTGGTGAGCTCCGCCCAATGTTCGGTGCTAACAGAAAGCAGGTAGTACCGTCTACTGTCATACGGTAGCTCAGTCATATCTGCATAAGACCCAAATAGACAGACAGACAGACAGACAGACAAACAGACAGATAGATAGATAGATAGATAGATAGATAGATAGATATATAGATAGATAGATAGATAGATAGATAGATAGATGCATGGATGAATGGCTGGATGGTGAGAGAGAAAAAGAGAGGTACAGAGAGAAAAGAGAGAGATCTTGACAAAGAGAGAAAGAGCGACCAAACCTAAGAAAGCGAGAGCGAGAGAGAGAGAGAGAGACAGAGAGAGAGAGAGAGAGAGAGAGAGAGAGAGAGAGAGAGAGATAAAAAACTGAAGTAAACGTCTTACGTTGGTAATCATGTCTGACAGAGACACTGATGTTTCCCCATACCAAGGTGACCATACCAGACTGCCTGCTCCACATCTTCTCCGCAGAAGGTCAAAGTACATGAAATAAAAAAAAAGAGATTTTGGAAAGGAAAACAAAACTAGAACGTAGGCGAGGAAATAAATAAATATGGAAACTAGTAAAACCATGAAAAATGAAGAGGCCCCGTAATAAACATTAAGTAAACCAGAAAGCATAATGCTTACTGGAGAAATACTAGAAATGAACTTATAATGGAACAGCGAAAAAGAAACATTCAATCAATGACGAACAGACATGTCATAATATTGAAGAAATAACGGCAGAATATATGTTGGTGTCACAAAGTGAATGTTGACTAAGTGACAGATAGAGTGGCTATGGTTATGTCTAGGGTATGTCCTTGTAACAATGTGATGTTGAACAACAGATTAATCAAGATGCATCACCACCAAACACCAGTCAGTGAACAAGCGTTAATTTGCGCACATAATATTCCTTTAATTCTGAATTAACACAGACACATGTAACATATAAATCCAGGAACAATAATTCTCTAAGAATATATCTCCATCCCAATGGAACACGTCGAATAGCACTGCCTCTCAAGGCTACTAAAATATCGTCCCACACGACAGGTATACTAGCCTCTCTCTAGGCCCGACTCAAAAGTAACCCACTCATGGGTCTCGAATTCCACTCACTATCCCTGGAACCCACAGTGCGGAGTTATCTTCAGAACTCCGTCACAATTCTTCACTTTCTCAGACCACGACCTTCTCCTGGTCCGGTCTAGACTCAACTCCTCTCAGCTCGGAGTTCAAACATCCACTCCCCGCCGTCAGTCTTTGTCCCTCTCTTCTCAACAATTCCATCCCCCACAATGCTTCACACACAACACACCACCTCACTGCTCCAACTGTCTGCCCCTTCTTGCAGCCCCTCTCCCTTACCGTTTATCTCCTTATATTCTCTTTCCGGTGAATGCCCTTTCACCTCTTGAACTGTTTATATTGTACGGCCACTCACCTTAATGCCACTGAACACAGGCATGTGACACTACCCCACCCTCAAAAGAAAACATCGTTTTCAAATGTTGGGAGACTCATACTTATCAAATATGTGACCCAGACACAATGCCTGGGTAGCCCTAAGTATGGCTGCACTTACTCTAGCTACCACACTACATAATACATCAAATACTCATAGTACACTCCCATATTCCCCACACATAAATACAAACAACTTTCTATCTTTTGTATCAATGCATGAACTAATACATCACATAATAATAATAATACATCATAGAAAAGCATTATACTTATGTACCCACAGGTCTCTTACTACTTCACGACCACACAATACTATTTGTGTACCGACACTATATCAGGTGGTTCTGTTCTTGCATTAACCCACCTCTGATTCCTGTCGATGCTGTGTCTACCTTTCATGTACCCATCACTCATGGTACCTCTACAATTACAACATCTGTTTGCTATCCCTAGCCCTGGGTCAGTAATGTCGCGAACACTCTTTTGACCTGACTCAACTTTCCTATCTGCATATTGCACTGTTACACTTGCGTCTCTGTTTAGTCTGAACTCTGTATTCAATCTTGGCCCATATATCTGGCACCTTTCTTTCTGCTGCATACGCCTTATGCCTATGTGCCCTGCACATGTACTATCCTGAGCTGTTCTAGTATATCGGTGTCTATGTGTCTAACGGTACTGCTACTTGCCCACATGCAGTTCCACTATCTGAAAAGCGGCGAGTAAGAACATTGTTCTTCCTCTCGAAGCACCATCTACCTTTCTTTGACTGCCTATGTTCTACTCTCCTACACCCATGTGAACATTTGTTCAGAGTAGTATCTTGTCTCTGGGAGCCACTAGCACTATATTTGGGATCCATTCTCATCTGCTCAGCTGTACTATCCTTGTCCTGAGTTCCTGTGTCTACTTCAAGTGCCTCTTCTACCTCAGCTATACTCTCTAATTTAGGTTCTCTTGTGGTAACTACCTCATTACTGCTTACACTATATTTTTGGTCCCAATAAACTACTTCCTCTTCTGTACACTCTTTAACTCCTATAACATTTCCTATGATGAGATCTGCCACTGGTGAGTCTAAAACACATGCTGTCACTCTTCCTGTTATGTATGGTGTTTTTACTGTTATCACGGCTATTGGGTAGAATTCTACTGTCCCATTAAATGTTATGGATCTAATCTTTTTCCCTGTATAATCCGAGGGTTGCACTAAACTCTTTCTCACCCCGATGGACGTACATCCGGAATCCCTAATTGTTAACGCTGGCCTATCATTAACAAACCCATGATGCATCTTCAGACTTCCTCCTTCATGCACTGCTGATCCTGCTTTAACTGTGTGACCACATATTAAGACTGGCTGACCATCTTTTTCAAAAAGAGGTTTGCACCCACTACAATCTTCATTGTTCAGCGTCTCAATTACTTGTGCTGCATTTGAGTGCTCTGTTTCTCTCATCCTACATTGATGACTGACATGCCCGTTCCTTCCACATTTGAAACAAGTGATCTCCCTTTTACTGTTGTTCGTTGGTCCATCTGATGGTTGTGCATCACAATCTGCCATTTTGTGTCTCCAGCTCCCACAATTCCAACATCCGGCATAATTTGGACGTCTCTGGAAGTTCCCTCTTCTATATGGGTACCGTCCTACTCTACCAACATTGTTTCCTCGGAAACCATTATCTTGAAGTTCTTGTTGCTCACCTTTCTGTGCTGAATCCACACTTTTCGCCCTTGGTCTAATGACTGGATTCTGGTCCTGTTTAGTGTACGCTGCACAGACTATTTCCTCACTCATTAGTTTCCCCATTGAACTGTTAGGATGTGCAGTCATATAGTTTTGCCCTAACTGAGACATTGTGTCTATGTCCTTTGGCTTACGTTCCTCAAAGAAAGCCTACTAAGTTAGTATTGCATGATGATAACACCTTGTCTCTTAACATTAAATCCACTAATTTATTAAAATCTTTCCTACCTCTGCCAGCTCCATCCACTTATTAAATGTGTTCTTTACTGTGTTAACAAAATCTGTGAAATCTTGATTTGTCTCTGGCACTAACTGTCTAAACTTTGTTCTATATC
Organism: Cepaea nemoralis; assembly: GCA_014155875.1. Classification (NCBI taxonomy): domain Eukaryota; kingdom Metazoa; phylum Mollusca; class Gastropoda; order Stylommatophora; family Helicidae; genus Cepaea; species Cepaea nemoralis. The sequence continues at coordinate 277,470 of JACEFZ010007668.1, read as the reverse complement.
CATGTTCCGTTAGTTGGAACTTTGTCAGCAAACGTTGACGTAAGATAGTGTAGTTGTTTCTTTCTTCTACAGGTAAATTAAACATTGTTTCTAGGGCCTTACCCGTTAAATACTCGCCCAGTCTAATTGCGTACTCGCTTTCTGGGATGCCTAATACCTTCACTGATGCTTCGAATCTCGACAAATAGGAATCCAAGTTGTCTCGGTCCGTAAAAAATGGCAGTTTTAATCTCTGTGACGACTGCGACGGTCTTCTGCTTTCCTCACTTTGACCTTTCGAAGATAGTTCTAGTTTTTTGAGAGCAATTTCAGCTTCCATCTTAATCTTCTCTTTCTCAATTTCCACCGCATTTGTGTGTTTTAACTTTTCAAGTTCCATTTGTGTCTCTCTCTCTTCCTGTAAGCGTTTTGCCTCGCGTTCATTATGCCTCTCCTCTCTTTCCATCTGCTTTTGTTCTTTCGCTTCTGCATACTCCTGTAACTCTTTACCTTTCAGGCCTATTCTTTCACCTGCTTCAATATAATCCATTAAAGTAGGCATCTTGTACTTGTGGACACGTTGCTGTGAATCAGCCAACTATAAATGTACAGACTCTGCTGTTAGTCTTTGTGTCACTTCCCTAAGTACACCCGCACTCCCTGTGTACGTAAATCCGTAGTGCTACAATATCACTCTGTACTCACCCAGTCACTCTATAAGCACTAGGTAGTGATGGGGGGAATATAACTATACTCCCTCCTATATATATATATATATCAAATAACTGTAGAACAATTCCTGGAAATAGTTGTAAACATACATATACATACACAAATGGATGATGCCAACTATTAAACGCTAGACGCATAGGCCGGTGAAACGCAGACGGATGATTACATAGAAATAAAAACCAATGACATAAACATGCCCATGAAAGACCATACCGTGCGCATAATATAAACTGACAAATACCATCTAGATAGAAGATGTATTAACATAAGCATTACAACAATACCATATATCCAAAGGACTCAAATATTATATGTAACAGTAAAGAGAAAACAGTAAAAAGAACAAATATAAAATGAATAATGTACATAGATCTGACGTAGACACTTGGACACCATGTATAATGTCGAGACGACCCAATGCCACAGCACAAAACAAACTGACTCGTCAGCTGTCTCTCAACCAATACAATGTGCACCTAGAAACTTCACCTTTGCTCTGTCTCCCGCATTTCGAGAAATAAAGCAAAAATATCCTACTTATTACGACCACTGGACCACATACAAATATTTACGTAACGCACAACAACAACAATACTTAGGACGATGAGAACAACAGAAGCAAACAAGGGTTGCCGACACCAATGCGATGGTAGAATCTTAAAAAAGTCCTTAATTTGTTTTCAATAGTCTCCGAAAATCGCCTGGAAATGTTTGTCGGTTACTGTTTTGAAAAGATTACGACGTTAGTTTCCCACAATGAATTAAAGTTCTGATGCGTTGTCACTTTTTGTTGACGTGGTGACACGATTTTCGACTGTCGTAAAAGTTGAAGATGATGATAATTATCCCAACGCCTTGTATTTTCACAGTCCGTAATGTTTTTGTAACCCTCCCTGTAGGGATGGCCTGTGATTGTATAATGTCTGTGAACGCTCTTGTTTTGCCAGAAATATTGGGTTTTCGTTGCGTTTTGGGGAGCCGAAAATACCTTTAAAATCAATGAATGTTTATCTGCGTAGTCACTGTCGCTGACCCGGTTAAACCAACGAATAGCAGAAAATGATCACGCGCTTTAAATCCGCTTCGCAAGTCTTTTTTGGTGAAAAAATGCGCTCATATTTGCGAAGACGGCACCTGAATGACTGTTGTGGTTTGTTTGCCGATGATGACACACACACACAAAGACGTTAAACGTGAAATCGTAGTTTCAGTAGAAACACAACGTGTTATTCTCCGTGGAAATTTTTCCGTCAAATTCCCTGGTTCTCGGCCTTGACATGAACCACCGGTCATCTCTGTTAGTACCTCAGTGTACTACAATCTTCACTGACTGCGAACAAAGTAATGTCCGGAACTTTTCCGTTATCCACAGATACTTCGCTGTCCTCGTAAACAGCACTGACCCTCTTGTCAACCCAATTTGTCCGTGGCGACTCACAATTTCCACCGTCCTCACCCGTTTTACCTGTGGTGAATTCTTAACCTATCGCCCTGCAACCACACTGTGCTTTGTCCTCAACACACACACAAGATGTGTCACCACGCCCAGGACTTCTCAACGAAATTGCTCACTGTCTTAAATCCTGTCTTCGTCACACCCACACGCACCTGTCAGGATATCATCTTGCCAGTATCATGGCGCCGACTTTTTGTACTGTTCACTTGACCTATAAACACACGCGCCTGTTTGCGTTAATTTTCTGACGTCCCTGATAGCCGAAGAAATACTGCCTGGTATCCAATTTACCTGTCCTGACCTTCTCGTGACCTATGTGCTACCCAGTTCCCGCACGGAAGAAACCCCAGTGTTTATATCGTGGACACACTTTCCCCGTCTACTCTCCCCACTCCCAGTGAGAAATGATATTTTTACCTGGTTTCTCGTGGACTCTGTATTAATTCTCCGACACTTTTGACATGCGCTGTCTACTGAAAATGGTGTTTATTCTTGACAGGAGAGCTCTCATTATTGTTGTTGTAATTGGGCACCCGACTAATGTCTCTGATGTTAGTGTTCTCTCTAATCGACGAAGCCTCCCAGAAATCTTCTCTGTCACAAAGTGAATGTTGACTAAGTGACAGATAGAGTGGCTATGGTTATGTCTAGGGTATGTCCTTGTAACAATGTGATGTTGAACAACAGATTAATCAAGATGCATCACCACCAAACACCAGTCAGTGAACAAGCGTTAATTTGCGCACATAATATTCCTTTAATTCTGAATTAACACAGACACATGTAACATATAAATCCAGGAACAATAATTCTCTAAGAATATATCTCCATCCCAATGGAACACGTCGAATAGCACTGCCTCTCAAGGCTACTAAAATATCGTCCCACACGACAGGTATACTAGCCTCTCTCTAGGCCCGACTCAAAGTAACCCACCATGGGTCTCGAATTCCACTCACTATCCCTGGAACCCACAGTGCGGAGTTATCTTCCAAACTCCGTCACAATTCTTCACTTTCTCAGACCACGACCTTCTCCTGGTCCGGTCTAGACTCAACTGTCCCCCCGTCAGTCTTTGTCCCTCTCTTCTCAACAATTCCATCCCCCACAATGCCTCACACACAACACACAACCTCACTGCTCCAACTGTCTGCCCCTTCTTGCAGCCCCTCTCCCTTACCGTTTATCTCCTTATATTCTCTTTCCGGTGAATGCCCTTTCACCTCTTGAACTGTTTATATTGTACGGCCACTCACCTTAATGCCACTGAACACAGGCATGTGACAGTTGGCAAATTGAAAAAATGGAAAAAATTTAACAGGCAATGAGTGCCTTAAAAGTGAGAAATCCAAAGAAAGGATGACAAGGTAATAATAAATAATGCTAATAGGACTGGAAAGTGGGACAAAAAAGAAATTATTAACAGTAAAAGCGAGCGAAGCAAAAAAAAAAAAAAAAGAAAGAAAAGAAGTTACATGTTTTTCAGTGGATCCGTACTTTCAGAATCCAGCTTGTTATGGAGTTAAAAGGTGCTTTTTCCAGATGGCACATTAGTCTACTATTGATAATCAATCAGGTGCCGTCTCCACAAAGAAGGTTGGCTGCATTGGACTTCCAAGACTGTCTCTCACCCTGACAGTACATTCTGTCAGATTGCTGTTCGTCCATCTCTTGATGTTATCTTCCCACTTGTATCGTTGTCTACCTCTTGCTCGCTTGCTTTCGACCTTACCCTCCGGTAGAGGTTTTATAAGAATGTTATGTCTTTTAACGTGGCCGAAACATTTCATTTGCCTATGTTTTATATTTTTAATCAACTCGTTTTTTCATTCCCAGTTTTTCTAGAACCACTGTATTTAATTATTTCTGTTTCCATGAAATACGACATATTCTTCTATATATCCACATCTCTAGGCTCTCTATTTGAATTTCTAATAGCATGTTCATTGTCCACCTTCGGTGCCTTATAGTAGTGTTGAATATACATAACATTTGACAATTCTCATCTTGAATACTGTACTTTGTTAATCTCTATTCTAGATGTTAATACTGATTTCATGTTGTTGAAAGCATGTTTGGCAATTCCTATTCTCTTTTTGATTTCTGTTGAATCAACACAATGTGCCATACATATTGAAAGGAAGAATATCAAATGGTTCGGTCATCTCGTTAGAATGCAAAACCAATCAACTACCAGCACAGTCTCCCTCGTATAACAGGTACAAGTGTAGCAACTGTCTTCGTTATATAACAAGTACAATTGTAGAAACATCATCTTTCTGGTAGTCGGGATGCTCTGATTCCCACTCGGTTCTAAGAATAAGTATTCTTAGAAACCAATGGGAATCAGAACATCCAAACCGCCAGAATGATGACGTTTATGACAAACTCTTCACCTGTCAGGTCTTAGTCAGATATGACTGAGCTACCGTATGACAGTAGACGGAACAACCTGTTTTCTGTTAGCACCGAATATTGGGCGGTGCAAACCAAACCCAACAAGCTACATTGGGCCAACAGCTTCCGGCGGAGGAGCACAATTGGGAGGGTACAAGCCTTAACCTAATGCGAGGAAATGCAACCTAAAGATTAAATGTCATAGCAGGGCAGACCCTGCCCTAAGTCTTGGTTGGCAAATGGTCTGGGATCGATGCTCCGACAGACGGACAATTAGAGCATGGTTTTGCTGATCTGGCAACTTCTGCAGCTTGTCTTGTTCCAGATGTATTGGTGTTAATATTCCTCTGGAGTAAAGCATGGGCAACACATGGTCTCCACAATTCAGCCCAGGCTTTGTGCTATG
>JACEFZ010007668.1:247500-267500 GCA_014155875.1 Cepaea nemoralis | reverse complement strand
ACTACTTATATGAATTAAATGAGATGCTCCCCACCAGGGGCTGGGCGAAGCCGGGCCGGGTCAGACAGACAGACAGAGAGACAGACAGAGAGACAGACAGACAGACAGACAGACAGACAGATAGATAGTCGGGAACGGGATCTTATCTGACTACTTATATGAATTAAATTAGATGCCCCCCCCATCGGGGTCTGGGCGAAGCCGGGCCGGGTCAGACAGACAGACAGACAGACAGATAGACAGACAGACAGATAGATAGTCGGGAACGGGAACGGGAGCTTATATGACTACTTATATGAATTAAATGAGATGCTCCCCACCAGGATCTGGGCGAAGCCGGGCCGGGTCAGCTAGTATTAATAATAATAGTAAATGTAATAATAATAATAATAAAATTTTTTTTTTCCCCCCGTGTTTCCATCCTGTTTCAGGATATTGCGGTCAACATCAGCATCTTTCAGCTGTATGTTGATTCCTAGGCTAGATTACGCTCATCAGCACGCCACGACTTTCTGAGCGACCGGCTCCATACTCTCATGTCACTAGCGTGACTCGAACCACTTCTAATTCTCTTCTGCTCACGTCGACCACGAGAGTATTCGGGATTAACTGAGAAAGCTGCTAACCCCTCGGCCAGGTAGCCGGCAATAATAATAACAATAGTATTAATAATAGTAATAATAATAATAATAGAAATGGTAATAACAATAGTAATAGTAATAATAATAATAATAGTGATAGTAATAACAATAATGTTAGTAATTATAGTAATAGTAATAATATAACATTATAATAATATTATAATTTATTAATAAAATATTAAATTATAAATTATTATAATAATAACAGCAATAATAATAATAATAATAATAATAATAATGGTAATAATAATGTGTCCGGAAGCAGGAACCTGCCCTCGGTGTGTTATGTGATAATGCCACCACATTTTGTAGGTCTGAAATCACGAGGGCTTAGGTATCCACTTCCCTCTTTCTCTCAATTAGCATTTAGTTCCCGCATTTAGCAGTTAGTTCCCGCATTTAGCGTTCAGTTACCTCATTTAACGTTCATTTTCCGCATTTAGCGTCCAGTTCCCTCATTTAACGCCCAGTTCCGTAATTTAGCGTCCTATTCCGTTATTTAGCGTCCTATTCCGTTATTTAGCGTTCAGTTCCTCCACTTAGCGTCCAGTTCCCTCATTTAATGTTCAATTCCCGCATTCAACGTTTATTTCCTTCATTTAGCGTCCAGTTCCCTCGTTTAGCGTCGTTCCCGAAATTAGCGTCCAGTTCCCGAAATTAGCTTCCAGTTCCGGAATTTAGCACCAATGTCCCTCATTTAGCATCCAGTTCCGTTGTTTAGCATTCAGTTCCCTCATGTAGCGTTCAGTTCCCTCATTTAACGTTCAGTTCCCGTATTTAGCGTTTATTTCCCTCATTTAGAGTCCAGTTCCCTTATTTAGCGTCCAGTTCCCTCATTTAGCGAGACGACAACTGCCATCGTCGAATCCTCGTCTGGAAGCTCTAATGATATATAATATATATTATATGATGTAATACAGGTATGGTTCCGTCGCCCTGTTACTGAGCGAGTGCGTGGCGCGACACTGTGAGCTCTGAATTTCGCGTGGAATGCTTTTACATCTGTCCGCGATTGTTTGTAGCGTGAACTGCATGTTAGCAACGATAGCGGTCGGCTGTTGTTTGATTGACTGATTTGCCTTTTCGGTTCACGAGTGCATTTTTCAGGAAACTCCTGGGAGTCGTCACTGGAGCTACGGAGTTCGTGCTTTGTGCGGCGCTTTCTGCGGTTCGCCCTGCGGAAAGAGACCGAGCCATATGGGATAAAACCCGGGTCAATGAAGTCTTTCTTGTGACTGCCGATTCTATCTACGATGAACTGTATTTTTCGTGGAGGACTTTTGTGTTGGCATTCTGGTGGCAGCATTATGCACAGTGTTCCTGTGCGGGCCGTTGGCTTGCCGAGACTCCTGTCTATCCCATTGTTCACATAGGGCAGTGAGGAGCATTTTGTGTGATATTCACTGGCACAGGAACGGAGCATAATGTGGATCGACCCGTTGCCGTGAAGTTAGAACCACGACTAACTAATTAACCAACCAACCAGCCAACCAACCAACCAACCAACCAACCAATCAACCAGCCAGCCAGCCAGCCAACCAACCAACCAATCAACGAAGGAACGAACGCACGCACGAATGAAAGAACGAACGAACGAAAGAACTAACTAACTAACTAACGAACGAACGAACGAACGAACGAACGAGCGAACTAACTAACTACCTACCTACCTACCTACCTACCCACCCACCCACACACCCAACTAACTAACTAACTAACTAACTAACGAACTAACTTAACTAACTAACTAACTTAACTAACTAACTAACTAACTAACTAACTAACTAACTAATGTAATTTGGCTGGATACGGCTTCATAACAACACATCCACCCCAGAAATATGCCAGCGGAAGTACAAGGCACGGGGTATTCTTTGTCTTATTCTTCTGTCCTGTATTCCCCCCCCCCCCCCCCCCCCACCCAACTGAGGATTAGGCCTGTAGTCAATCCCCGCCACATTATTCTGTCTTTCGCTATCTCCTTAAGGTATTGGGCAATAATTGCTGGCGACTCTCAGTGCGGAGATGCGACTTGATGATGATGATGATGATGATGATGATGATGATAGTTCAGGAATGGTTGGCTTGGTTGTTAATCCTTTGTAAGATTGTGAGCTTTAACTCTGAATTTCTATGCAATCATTGTTCTGCCCTCTTTGATGGCTGAGACGACCTGAATGTCAAGACTACAGGACTTAAGAGTTGAATCTCAGTCCCCTAGAGGACAAGACATCAACCAAGCAATCAAGCACGGTTCGTGTAATATTATTAGTAATATCATTAGTTGCCATCCGACAGCTTCAGCAGCTGTTCTTGTTCCAGATGTATTGGTGTTTACCTTTCCTCTGGAGTAAACTGGGCAGGCCGAGAGGGGGATCAAGTTGCATGAGTAACACATGGTCTCTACAATTAAGCCCAGGCTTTGTGTTATGAAAGGGTATAACTCCATCTATGGTCCTCGCTGTTTGGGTGTAATTATTATGCCTTTTTTAAAAATCACGTTGTAACAAACTATCGTCTGTCAAGACGTCGAGGTGCCTATAGCAGCAGCAACAGCAGTGGTAGTACACTAGTAGTAGTTCCGATCCGATCCGATGTCTTAGGGAGTTTCCGTGGCGAAGGTTCAAACCGTCTGACTCGGGCTCCGAAGGTTGGGTTCGATTCCGGGCCGCGAACCTTCGGTTCACGGGTGCATTTTTTCTGAGAATCCTGGGGGTCGTCGCTGAAGCTACGGAGTTCGTGCTTTGTGCGACGCTTTCGACAGTTCGCTGCAGAAAGAGACTGAGCCATATGGGATAAAAAAACCTGTGCAATGAAGTCTACCCGATGTGAAGAAAACAAAGTTTCCATCTCGTTCAACCGGCTTCTTCAGAATTGGTTATACGTTCGTATTTAAGGTGGTTCATAAACCGGTCTTAGAATATTTTTCTTTTATCTTAATGAGTTGACAGCAGATTGTAGTAGTCGCATCAGTAAGTAGAAGTACGGAAAATTTCGACGGGGGATAGATTCAGGGGGTTAAGCAAAAGAGAAGATGCTGGACAGTTTGACATCATGACACGGAAGAAACTTGGTATCAGAGATAAATGGTAGTCCACTAGTCAGGAGGCTGTAGTCATATATGATCACCAACACCACACGGCATAGACTGTAAGAAGAAGAACAAGAAGCAGAAGTAAAAGCGGGCGCGTAGGTTAGCACGCTATGCCTATACTGACCATAGTGACAGATATATCATCACGGCGAGGAGAGACTGGTGCTGCAGGAAGTGACCAGAGGGATCTGACCCACAGCTCAGGACCCAGAGGATAAGCCAGACGGACACATAAACAGACTGCTACTGGTTGCATTAGTATTGGGACTCTTCGCTGGCTGGTGAAGATGAGGACGGGGCACGCATGGGAATTTACCTAGTGCATGGAATGTCGGTTCTTGTCTTAGCTCAACTGATGTAGGCGTGGCTGGACGAGAGTTCAGCGTTACTCTAGTCGTTCGCTACGGGAGGGAGAGACTGTGCAACTATTGCTCCGTGCAGGAAGACTAAATCTGATGGTCTTAGCACTCCAAAAACCCACATCAGGTTATTGTTACGGGATTAAGAAAGAAGAGGAGGAGAAGGAGGTAGGAGAAGAACGAAGAAGAAGGAGGAGGGAGAAGGAGAAGGATGAAGAAGGGAAGAATGAAGAAGAAACTGAATAAGAGTAATAATAATAATAATAATAATAATAATAATAATAATAATGGTAATAATAATAATAATAATAATAATAATAAATAATAATAATAAGAAGAAGAAGCAGAAAAAAATAAAGAGAAGAAGAAGAAGAAGAAAGAAGAAGAAAGAAGAAGAAGAAGAAGAAGAAGAAAAAGAAGAAGAAGAAGAAGAATAAAGAAGAAGAAGGAGAAGAAGCTTCGACGACGACGACGACGGAAGAAGAAGAGAAGAAGAAGAAGAAGAAGAAGAAGAAGAAGAAGAAGAAGAGAAGAAGAAGAAGAAGAAGAAGAAATAAAGTAGAAGATAACAGTCAAGAAATAAAATAGAACCTTATCCACGCCTTGAATTATATTGTCTATTTTCTTCTCCATATAGTTCATGCTACTGAGTTCGTGCACTAAGCTGAGATTCTCCGGACTCAGGCTTGAGTTTGGAGTAGAACGGAGCACTTATGGGTTACACCCGTATGCCGTGATGTTGATCCGTCGACTAAACTAAACTAAACTAATAGTTCATGCCGTGCGGCCATGGCGATCATGTCTCTACACAGCCTTCTGTCTTGCCTGCTGCCAGCCCTTTACCGATGTTCCCTCAAACTGTCCAGCATTTTCTCTTTCGGCCTTCTTTTGCCTCCCCCACCCCACCCAACTTCCCCGCTGGGTATAGCACTTATAAACTGGACATTACAGAGACATAACTGTTTCGCAAGATATTCACGTACAGAACCAACTAGCGTTATCAATGTAATAACGACAATCATTTTTATTACATTAGAATATTGCATTTGTATTGATTATAACTTTTACTGCTGCACCCGACTCGGGCTCAAATATTCTAGCGTTATCATTTACTAGAACAAATGTTCGTTGCGAGACAATTATCGAAATATTTTAACGGGTTTGTTGGTGCTGTCGGCAATTATTACGTAGTATTGAAACACAATATTGTGTTTGTCTCATTGTTCTTGCTCTAGTTTTTGTTACTCCTTACCATTCATCTTGTTGTTGTTGTACTCCTTCCTTCCTTCCTTCCTTCCTTCCTTCCTTCCTTCCTTCCTTCCTTCCTTCCTTCCTTCCTTCCTTCCTTCCTGTCTGCCTGCCTTCTTCTTCTTCTTCTTCTTCTTCTTCTTCTTCTTCTTCTTCTTCTTCTTCTTCTTCTTCTTCTTCTTCTTCTTCTTCTTCTCCTTCACCACCACCTCCTCCTCCTCCTCCTCCTCCTCCGTCTCCTCCTCCTCCTTCTTCTTCTTCTTCTTCTTCTTCTTCTTCTTCTTCTTCTTCTTCTTCTTCTTCTTCTTCTTCTTCTTCTTCTTCTTCTTCTTCTTCTTCTTCTTCTTCTTCCAGGTTCCTCTTCCTTCCTCCTGTTTTTGTCCATCCTCTCCCTTCTTATCCTCCTTTTCCTTCTTGTTCTTGTTTCTCTTCCCATTCTCCTCCATCTTCCTCTTGTTCTTCTTATTTCTATTCTTGTTATTCTTTTTCAATGCTCGACCACCTCCTCCTCCTTATATGCACCCACCACATCTGTCTGCAGATTCCACTCCTCATTCTACTTCTCCTTCTGTCCCCCTCCTCTTCCTAATTCTTACTCGTCTTCATCTTTCAGGCTCTCCCTCCTCATCCTACTCTTCCTCCTACTCATCCTCCTACTCATCCTTCCACAGCGTCTTCTCCTCATTCCACTTCTCATTCTTTTCCCCACCTGATTTTTCTTCTTCATCCTCCTCCTTCTTACTATTATTATTACATTATTATCATTATGACTACTCTTAACCTCCTCATCCTACTCTTCCTCCTACTCATCCTCCTACTCATCCTTCCACAGCTTCTTCTCCTCATTCCACTTCTCATCCCTGTCCCCACCTGCTTTTTCTTCTTCATCCTCCTCCTTCTTACTATTATTATTACATTATTATCATTATGACTACTCTTAACTAGACCAGGAATCTACACACCCAGGCTGGTGTTCGCTTCACCGGGTCATTTATTCCCACGCCGTCAGCTGGTCGACTTCTCAGACTACACGAGGGAAGCGGAGAGAGCCACGACAACAACTCACCTGTTTCATTATTCCTACAACCAAGGTGTGTTATCTTGTGCAATCTACCTGCGAATCTAATTATTATTAAACTACAATTATAAGTGTGTATGTGATTTCCGTAACTCCAGCTCTGTAAAGAGTTCTTACTGTGTTAAGCGACTGGTAATGTTACATTAATCTGAGTTCGGTGCGCAGTTTGTTGTATTGACAGCAGTTGAAAAGTACTTATTTGATGTACTTGGTGCTAACGGATATATCTACCTTGTGAGTGACTTACTGTGGGATATATTGACTTATTTACATTGGTGCTGATGCTCTTGTGAAGGTAAGTTCTAAGTATTTGTGGATATTGATGTTGTTGTTATTATGGCATGCTCACTGCGATCATTGTTGTTATCATCATTATCGTTATCAGTAGTTTGCCTCTATCATCAGTAACAAAGCCCATCGTTATTGTCATCATTAACGTGTGCAAGGTTACTGTTTTCATTGCCACAGTGGCATCATTATATATAAACACACATATATAAATATATACTTTTATGTCGTTAATAAGCAGTATGAGGTGAGTTTAATACAGTTAATACACACATTGTGAGTTGACTTTTATATAATTAATATATCAATCACCGCATACTGAGTATTAACTACATTAAAGTCACATTATACTCCTGCATTTATTATGTGTCACTTCATACCGTATTAACTATATATATGCCACATCACACTGTATTAACTATATAGAAATCACCCCATACTGCTTATCACCTATATAAAAGTAATCTAAAACTGTATGATTGAACTATATCAAAGTCATCCCCATACAGTGTATATTAACTATATAATGTATAATACTTTTGTGTCAGGTCTTAGATATGGCTGAGCTACCGTATGACAGTAGATGGTACTACCTGCTTTCTGTTAGCGTCGAATGTTGGGCGGCGATCACCAAACCCGACACCCCACATTGTGCCAACGGCTTCGGGCGGAGGAGTGCAATTGGGAGGGTACAAGCCTTACCCTAGTGCGAGGAAATGCAACCTAAAGACTAAATGTCATGGCAGGGCAGACCAGGCCCTAAGCCTTGGTCGGCAACTGGTCTAGGATGGAAGCTCCGATAGGCGGACAGTTAGAGTATTGCTTTGCTGATCCGGCAGCTTCTGCAGCTTGTCTTGTTCCAGACGTATTGGTGTTACCTATCCCCTGGAGTGAACTAGGCAGGGCGAGAGAGGGATCATACTGCATGGGCAACACATGGTGCCAATTAATTATATAGAACTATATTAAAGTCACCACATACAGTGTGTATTAATTATATGAAAGTCACGTTACACTGTGTGTATTAAATATATGAAAATCACGTTATACTGTGTGTATTAACTATATAAAAGTCACGTTTTACTGTATGTATTAACTATACAAAAGTCACGTTATACTGCGTATTAAATATACGAAAGTCTCGTTATACTGTGTGTATTAAATATATGAAAGTCACGGTATACTGTTGGTATTAACTATACAAAAGTCACGCTATACTGTTTGCATTAACTATACAAAAGTCCCGCTATACTGTGTTTTTAAATATATGAAAGTCACGTTATAATGTGTTTTTAAATATATGAAAGTCACGTTATATTGTGTGCATTAACTATATAAACCCAACTTACACAGTCTAAAGACTAAAAGTGACACCGTACTGTGTCTATTAACTAACAGTCACCCCCGTACTGTTTATTAACAATATAATAGTCATTTCGTCCTGGATACACCAACTATACAACAGTCACCTCATAATGTCTGTTAACTATACAACAATCACCTCATAATGTCTATTGCAGGTCAGCATATCCGAATGGATAAGAACGCGTGTTCTTAAACATCCGGTGTGCTGATGCCGAGGTAAGAGATTCAACCCTAAACCGGACAGTTAGACTAAAATGTTGACCTGTCATCCTTGACTTGGGGACGTAAATTACAAGCACCTCTGAAGTCGGAGTGGGTTCACCTGATGGCAACGGACACTGTTTATAGGTTAAGCCAATCCACATGCAAAAATTCAGTCCAGCACTCCTTGAAGTAGTGTGTAAGGACTACGCTTGAGTTCAATGCGAGCGAGAGCAAAAGAAAAAAAAAAATGTCTATTAACTGTACAACAATCACCCCGTGCCGGCTTCCTGGCCTAGAGGTTAGCAACTTTTCTCCATAATCTGGTATACTCTCGTAAGTAACGTGACGATGGTGAGAATCAGCAGTGGTTCGAATCGCGTCGGTAACTTACGGGGTATGTGAGCCGGCCGCTCAGAAAGCAATGGCAAACTACTGAGCGTAATCTTGCCAAGAAATCAACAATCAGCTGAAATATGCTGATGTTGACAGCGATGTCCTGTAAAGGATATGCAAAACATTTATTTATTTAATCACCCCGTACTGTGTGTATTAACTGTGCAACAATAACCACGTACTGTGTGTATTAACTATACAAAAATCACCCCGTACTGTGTGTATTAACTATACAACAATCACCCAATAATATGTGAATTAACTATACAACAATCACCCCATAATATACAACAATCACCACGTACTGTGTGTATTAACTAACAACAATCACCCCATAATCTGTGAATTAACTATACAACAATCACCCCATAATCTGTGAATTTACTATACAACAATCACCCCATAATCTGTGAATTAACTAGACAACAATCAACCCATAATCTGTGAATTAACTATACAACAATCACCCCATAATCTGTGTATTAACTGTACAACAATCACCCCATAACCCCGTATTATGTGTATTTACCATACAACAATCACCCCATTTTCTGTGTATTAACTATACAAAAATCACCCCATAATCTGTGTATTAACTTCACTATACAACAATCACCCCGTACTGTGTGTATTGACTATACAACAATCACCCCATAATCTGTGTATTAACTATACAACAATCACCCCGTACTGTGTGTATTGACTATACAACAATCACCCCATAATCTGTGCATTAAACTTTGAAAACAAGACTAAACACGCGAAGAAACACACACGTAAACCCCCACAGAAGCACAGGCAATGCGACAACCGTTATCTGATTGAATCATCACAAATTACATTCACTTGTAGAATTCTAAAACCCCACCAGTTGTCGACGACAAAGATAAAGAAACGGTCGTCACTCCATTATGCATGTTAGCATATTGTCAACGCTAGCATGCCATCATTGTATGTGCAGAGTCGATCGTTGAACAACCTTAGGGAATTTGTTATGCAGATTTCAAAATCCCTCGCGTAATCTGACAATCGCTAATAATAATAATAATAATAATAATAATAATAATAATAATAATAATAATAATAATATCGTTGCATGTCCTTTACAGGACGTTGCAGTCAAGCCCATTATTTATTGGCTGTTTGTGATGCACTGGGCAATTTTAAGTTGGGTAGTTTGCCATTGAGCTCTGAACAACCGACGCACATCCTATGGAAATCAGCGAAAAGCGATCACCTTTCAAATGGTTTGCGACTGATTGGCAAACCCTCGACTCCCTGTGTCGGGATATTGTCAAACTGCGTTCACTTGTCTCCCAAGCCACGGATGCAGATCGTCAATAAAAATGTATAATAAATATACGTATATATTTCCTACATGTTAATATCGGTGTCAAATATCGGTGTATTGTTGTAAAACAAATATACCTATATATTTCCTACACATTATGTGTCACATTTCTGTCTATTGTTGTTGGAACACAAACATATATATTTCCTATATGTTAATATCAATGTCACACTTCTTCGTCTATTATTGTTGTGACATTTTTTTGTTGCGTATCCCTTACGGGACGTTGTAGTCAACACCAGCATTTTTAGCTGCTGTTGATGTACTAGGCAAGTGTTACGTTCAGTAGTTTGCCATTGCTTTCTGAACGACCGGCCCCTATACCTTTTTCGAAAAAACCAGCATCGCCGTGTTTCGAACCCGGGTATACGGGCTCACAAACCGCGTTCGCAAGCTCTTAGCCACGGAGACGGTTTTGACATAAATGCATAAACATTTCCTACAATGGTAGAATCCGACATGTTAATATTAATGTCACATTTCTGTATAACACAAATATACGTATATATTTCCTACATGTTAATATCAGCGTCACATGTTCATCTATTGTTGTAAAATATACATATATATTTTTTACGTTTTATGTGTCACATTTATGTCTGTTGTTGTAACACAAATTTATGTATATATTTCATACATGTTAATATTAGTGTCTCATTTCTGTCTATTGATGTGAAATATACGAATATGTTTCCTACATGTTAATGTGTGTCACATATCTGCATGTTGTTGTAATACGAATGTACGTATATATTCCCCGAAGGTGTAGAAGCAGATGAAGAAGAATTTAAATATAATTATAAAAATGCAATCCCAATCTTTCTGTGTTAAACTGCCGTCCCTTCTCTTCTCTCTCTATCTCTCGTTGTAACACTTGCTCTGTCTCTGTCTCTCTCTTTCTGTCTGTACCTGTCTCTTTCTTTATCTCTCTCTCTCTCTCTCTCTCTCTCTCTCTCTCTCACTGTCTCTCTCTGTATGTCTCTCTCGACATCTCTGTCTTTGTCTGTCTCTCTCTCTTTATCTCGGCCTCTGTGTATTTGTCGCTGCGTATCTTTCTCTCTATCTATATATCGCTGTCTCTCTGTATCTCTTCTGTCCTCATGTCCTCTCTCATGTATCTCTCTCTGCATCTCTCTCTCTCTCTCTCTCTCTCTATATATATATATATATATATATATATATATATATATATATATATATATATATATATATGTATATATATATATCTGTCTCTCTCTGTATCGATGTTTCTATCGTTCTCATTTCCCCTTTCTCTCAGTTGTGTTTCAGGCTTTTCTTTTAAAAACTCCGTTTGTTGTGTCAACTCCATCGCGTCATGTGTTCTCTTACTGTTGGCATTTGGTCAGAGTATATTAAAGAAACCTGCCACCCACAATGACCAGTGTATTTAGCCACTCTGAAAGTAATGCATTTATGACCGTTCTTTCTGGTTTCTATTCCCCCACCCCCTTCCCCCTGTAAATCCCCCCTTTCCCTCCCTTCCCCAGCCTATTGAGCATTTGTTGTGAAATCTTCAGGGACTGAAAGAGATAATGCATCCATTGCATCCTTGTTGACCGTATCTTCTTGGGCATTGGTGAAATACTTCGGTGTGTGAGAGATGTCAGATTTCTATTGCACTTTGCTAATGGAACACATATATGACGCTCGGTTTAAAATGTGGTCTTCCTGAATATGTCACTGTTAGTAGATGTTAGAGAGAGAGAGAGAGAGAGAGAGAGAGAGAGAGAGAGAGAGAGAGAGAGATGGAGAGATGGAGAGAGAGAACGAGAGAAAAGAGAGAGAGATGGAGAGAGAGAAAGAGAGAGTAGAGAGTGAGAAAGAGAGAGAGATAGGGAGAGAGAAAGAGAGAGACAGGGAGAGAGAAAGAGAGAGACAAAGTGAGAGAAGAGTGAGAGAAAGAGAGAAGAGAGATAGAGAGAAGAGAGAGAGAGAAGAAAGAGAGAAAGAGAGAGAGAGAGAGAGAGACAGGGAGAGAGAGAAAAAGAGCGAGATTTGGCGAGATGAAAAACATCTAATGGCAGAGAAAATGTGGTTTCTGAGGAAAATGCAAAGAATGTCACAGACAGACGGGAACACCATGAGTAATCCCTACAAGTACACGAAAACCATAAACTGATTTGAGAAATTAGACGCAGACAGTCAGAATATGTTTGCACGTTATGAGAAGAAATAAATTAGAGAACTTGGTGACAACTGGCAACATTGAGGGGAAAAGAACAAGGGGGAGACGGCTTGACCACGTGGCATGGTCGAGGCAAGAACACGGAGCTGATCCACAACTCTGGTGAATGTGTGAGGTTGCGAAACATAACCGTCCACGCTTATCGGCATGACACATGATAATGGTGATGATGATCGATATCCCATGGCATCTTTGTTGTGATAGAAGATCTATTAAAGTGAAAGGGATATGCTGTTTTTCTTCAACAGTGTCTGTAATGTATACACTTGAGTGACTTAATATATACTAGGTCAAGTGATTTTCAGAGATTATGTCAGCTGCTTTCTTTTTCGGAACTGAAAATACCATATTACAGATTCATCATATCATCATCATCACCCTCATCGGGTGATATAGGCGATTATGTTCTATCACAACCAGTTGCTCCTTGTGTTCTTGACAAACACGATTCCTCCTTCACAATTCTCCCTCCGGCCCAAGCTGTAAAGGCCCATGAGCTTCTCTCATGTCGGACGACCGACCCATCTGTGTAGATGACCGCGTCACCGTCTAGCGAATTCTCGAAAATCAACGCTTGTACTTCAGCCTCAACAGCAGCCGGATTTTCTTGTCTGCATTTTCTATCTAGTTGGATGCAAACTGAAAAGGATGTGCAGAAGTCTGTTGGCATTTGCACCCACTCCTCGCCAGGTTCTAAGTCCTCAAGTGAACACACCTGTTGAAGAATGTCTTCGGCTTGACCCATCCACGACCGTCCTCTTTTTAACCTGCTGCCCTTCACCTTCCTAATTTCACTATGCAGTGGATGTTGTGTGTTTGCGTTAATTCTGAGGTAGGCGCGTGCCCTGCAAACTTGTATTCTCTCTTCAATGATTGGAAAATCAAGAAGGTAGCGCATCGCCCTGCATGCTGTATCTCTTGTACATCCAAGAATAATGCGCATAGCTTCATTCTGTATCCTTTCCATCCTTTCTATCTGCTTATGGCTGAGAGTCAGGATTGCCATTGCATACTCCAAAACAGACATGATCAGCCCCTCGTACAGAAGACATAGATGGCGCTGCTCACAGTCTGCTGCCGCCATACCCGCATCGCTGCCAAACCCCGCTTGGCCTTTGTTATCACCTGGTCTATGTGCACATTATAAGCAAGGCTTCGATCAAACCGTATCCCCAGGTAATTCATTGCCTGCGTTCTTTCCACCGTCTCTGAACACAGCTTTACAGTTGGTGTTGGAGTGTTGACAATATGATTTTCTCCTTATGCCGACCTTGTCTCTAACACCCTGTATCTTCCTGATTGTCATAAAACACATAGTTTAATGATTCTCATTATATTACTGTAAAGCCAATGTGTGGTGGTGTAGTGATTAGCGAGTCTGCCTGCAACATCAGCGGTACAGGGACGTTCACCGACAGAGGTAATTATTTAGTCTGACATACGGTTCCGACGTCGAAAAATGTATGTGAAGAGGTCCGCGTGTCCGTGGAGCTTTATGCGCTTAAACTTCCGGTGCGCTAACAGCGGGGTAATGGGTTCAAGCTACAAGCCGGTCAGCTGAACTTAGAATGTTGACTTCTTGTTCAGAAAACAATGTCAAACAACTGAACATACAATTTCCCAGTAAATCACCCTGGATTTGGTGTTAATCGCAACGTTCTGCAATGAACATGCAAAATCTAGTATATGTGAGCTTCTAACACTTCTCACCCCCGGCGACAGTTTCTCATACGGGACTACCCGTTCTAAAATCGATGTAAGATTTTTTTTTTTTTGTTTTTAATTATTATTCCGCCATTACAAACACAAATTTCAGTGAAGCATGAACTCTCCATCATTGTTAGAGAGGGAAGGCGAGGACGGTTGATCGCACAATAGATCTATTTTTATTCCCTTCTCACTCTCAGAAATATTCTATTTCTGTTACAACACTCCACCCCCTCCCCCTGATATCCTCTTCGACACCCCCCCCCCCCCACCCCATACCCGTCTGTAATTCACTGTTCCTTGGCTCCTCTTTCCCCCTGGCACTTTTCTGTTCACCCAAGCGCGTCCAGCGTTCCATAGACATCTCAAATTATGGGGATTTGCGGCGGCTCCGACGCTTTTCAAAGTTCCTCCCTCAGAAACCAAATTAACCCCGTCGTGTCCTGGGGACGGCGGTCTCCTGGGCACACCTGGTCTTTCAAATACATCTCTCTTTTCACTTTGGAGTGATCGTTCCTCCCCCCTTCCCCCTCCCCGCTGCATCTTGGGGATCAAACCGTTTTTAGTCATCACAGGAAGCGGACAAACCTCACTACACTACGAAACCGCCAGCCACCATAATTTTATCACGTGACGGCCGGAGATAACACCTCCATCCTACCCCCTGTTCCCTCCAACCCCAGACCCCTGAATAACAGAAGGAACAATAGCACCCTTTCTGTCCTCCTATCCACTGTCACCCAGAGTCTTAGCTGTACACAAGCGATTCCCATTGTACGCAATCTCCAAGCACTGCCCATTGTACGTAAACTACCAGCACTTCACGCTATAAACACACATCTGCACTGGATTGGAGAAACAAAACAAAAGCACGCACGGCAGGGATATCTGCAGGTTATATATCATCAATACAGAAACTATACGTTTAGAAAAACAGTTGTGCTTTGTGGGTGTTTATTTTCTCTGTGTGATTTCCAACGGAATTTATTGTAGGCTCTTGGAAATTACGTGTTGCTTTGCTGAGGGAATTTATGTATTGTTTTACTTCTTTCTGAGGTAAGTTAACTAATTAATTGCCATGGGATGATCAATCGTCTTAAGCGACTTCCTGTATCTGCCATGGGCGCATATACAGCAGTGTCCCCTAATTTACCCCCTTTAATTTTATATGAAACACATGTCTGCTACCATATTAACACTCCCACCTTTTAAATCACAACCGTGACACACCTCTACTTCCCATTTTCCGCCAGCCATTTTTGTTTGGTCCATACCTACTTTTTTGGGTCCAAACCTACTTTTTATTTGGTGCAAACCTACTTTTTGTTTGGTTCAAACCTACTTTTCGTGTAGTCCAAACTTACTTTTATTTGGTGCAAACCTACTTTTCGTTTGGTCCAAACCTACTTTTTATTTGTTCCAAACCTACGTTTTGTTTGGTCCAAACCTACGTTTTGTTTGGTCCAAACCTACGTTTTGTTTAGTCCAAACCTACTTTTTATTTGTTCCAAACCTACTTTTTGTTTGGTCCAAACCTACTTTTTATTTGGTCCAAACCTACTTTTTGTTTGGTCCAAACCTACTTTTTATTTGGTCCAGACCTACGTTTTGTTTGGTCCAAACCTACTTTTTATTTGGTCCAAGCCTACTTTTTATTTGGTGCAAACCTACTTTTTGTTTGGTTCAAACCTACTTTTCGTGTAGTCCAAACTTACTTTTATTTGGTGCAAACCTACTTTTCGTTTGGTCCAAACCTACTTTTTATTTGGCCCAAACCTACGTTTTGTTTGGTCCAAACCTACTTTTTATTTGGTCCAAACCTACTTTTTATTTGGTCCAAACCTACTTTTTATTTGGTCCAAACCTACGTTTTGTTTGGTCCAAACCTACTTTTTATTTGTTCCAAACCTACGCTTTGTTTGGTCCAAACCTACTTTTTGTTTGGTCCAAACTTACGTTTTGTTTTGTCCAAACTTACTTTTTATTTGGTCCAAACCTACGTTTTATTTGGTGCAAACCTACTTTTTATTTGTTCCAAACCTACTTTTTGTTTGGTCCACACCTAGTTCCAAACCTACTTTTGTTTGGGCTTAACCTACTTTGGCACTGAATCAGTTAGGTGACTTTTTAAACAGGCTTTGAGCTTCCTCTGGCATACAGTCAATCAATCAATCAATCATGTGCCATGCCGGAAAGCGTGGGCGGTCAGGACTCGCCATTTCACTCGATCACCAGCGTCGTGGATCAGCTCAGTGTACCTGTCTCGTCCATGCCATGTGGCCAAGCCATCCAGGTATTTTCCTCTCGGTCTTCCTCTTGGTTTGTTCCCTTCGATCTTGCCAGTTGTCACTAAGTTCTCCAATCCATTTCTTCTCATAACATGTCCAAACAATTTTGACTGTCTACGTCTAATTTCTCTAATCAATTTACGATTTTCAGTTGTCTCCTGTAGTACTTGGTCATTGGTTTTTCTGTCTGTCCATGGTATTCTTTGCATTTTCCTCAGAAACCACATTTCCACAGCCATCAGATGTTTTTCAGCTTGACTGCACATTGTCCAAGTTTCACATCCATACAAAAGAACAGTCTCTATGTATTCCCTCAACACTCTTTTTCTCGTTTCAATTGACATCTTTTTATTGGTCAGAATGTTTTTCATCTTGCTAAAGGCTACTTTCGCCATGGCGATTCTTGTTCTAATCTCTTCGAGGCATCTCCCATCAGATGTTATGACTGTTCCGAGATAATTGTACCGACTCATTTGTTGAAGAATACTCCCATTTATTTGTATATTACATTGTGATACACCGTTCTTCCCAGTGACGACCATAACCTGTGTCTTCTTGCAATTTAATTCCAACCCCAGCTGGGCATACAGTGCTAGATCCATATTTTTGTAGACCAAAGTGCCCTCGTGTATGATGTGATCAGTATCACGCCTTTACGTCCCAATATATTCGTGGTACACAATTAAAGAAACCACCTGCAGTATAAGCTTATCCCAGTACCATATTTCGCATTCTACAAACCACCAGCCGCCTTCGTGCCGTGACTTGACTTGATTCGTAAACAAAATTCCAAATTCGGTCTCGTTCAACCTGCTTCTTCAGCGTTGGTTGGAGTTGAGATCCATAGTTGTGTGGATTTTGGTTCTGTTTTTGTCTGCTCTCTCTTTCGAGTTAGTCCTAATTCGCTCTGGTTGTCGGGAAAGGTTGGTTCTTGTGCTGGCTGGTAATTTCATTATTGTCTATGTTGGTTCTGATAAAGACCGGTCCTTTAGTCAGACCCACCAGGTTCCACGGTCTCCCAGTTGTTGGTACCTTTCTCTATTAGCACTCATAAGTGCTCACTAGGATGTGTTCTATTTTCTGTGGTCCTCTATAGGATTGGTTATATTTTCTGTTGTCCTCTGAGGGACTGATTATGTTTTTTGTGGTCCTCACTAAGACGAGTTATAATTTTCATGGTCCTGATCAGGATCGGTCATATTTTGTGTGAGCCTCTCAAGGATTGATTATCTCTTGTGTAGTCCTTACCGGGTCTGTTCCCGATCATGTCCAGTCCTCATAAGGACTCGATGTAGACACAGGCCGAGAACTCAAGTGCAGTCTCAAGTTGTCCTCGCGGTCAGCCGCCCGTTCTCCTACGTTCACTGTCAGCACCGGTGTATGCAACAACAGGATGGCCCGACCCACCTTCCAGCATTACCTTGGAGTTCTTCAAGAAGAGCCAAATCACCATCAAGCCAGTCACCCGGCCGCATCCAACTGCCCCTCTCAGGACAACCAGGACATCAACCACAGGAGAAATAGATGGATGTAAAAAAATGAATTTAATAGCACAGAGCATAGACGAAAAAGCACGACAGACACTACATATATATACACATTTATGGTGTCCTCTCCTCCTCTGTTTTTTTTTTCTTAATTTTTAATTGTTTTTTTTTTAAATTTTTGGCCTTCGTGCCGATGTTATTAACGCCTTTAGAGAGATGCCGAGAGCGGGGGACTTTGACGCCAGTGAATCCACTTCGTTGTCCAGAACGAGAGACTTGAAAGTTAGAATTGGCACGGCGAGACACATCCAGAGAATGAGTGGACTTGTCAACCAACAAAGAACTGGCACTATTAGCCGCCTGATGTTGATGCTTATGCTGGGGGAGGGGGAGGAGGAGGAGGAGATCTGAGCACCTATGGACCTGTCCAGAGTGCCAGGATGATAAAGAAATCACCTGTATAGAAGCTTATCCGAGTACCATACTTCATATACATTGTACAAACCACACCAACCGCCTTTACGCCCCAAAACATTCTTGGCACCCATTTAAGGTCTGGTCGAACTGGGAGAAAAGGTCAAATAAAATTTTAAAAATCCGAATTCGCCCATCTGCGGGTTGAACCTACGACTATCTGGTCGGCAGACGACTGTCTAGCCCAGAGGTTTCAAAACCACGGCCCGCGGCCGACTTGTGGCCTGCCAGCTGTCAGAAAGTAGCATGAGAGGCCTCGTCACGTTTCTGGGCACTGAAAAATAGTGTCTGTTTCTGTCTGAAATAAATGAATTGCCTACAGAACTGGAATATCTGCTGAACGATGACTGGCTTAATGACCTGGCATTTTTGGTGGACATCACATCTCATTTAAACTCTTTAAATGCGAGGCTCCTGAGAAAAAACAAACTACAGTGGTACCTCGGGTTACGAAAGCCTCAGGTCACGAACAATTCAGGTTACGAACAACACCTTCGAAAATTTTATGTCTCGGGTAACGAACAGTACCTCGGGTTACGAACGAAGGCGAGAGAGAGAGAGAGAGAGAGAGAGAGAGAGAGAGAGAGAGAGAGAGAGAGAGAGAGAGAGAGAGAGAGAGAGAGAGCAGGGTGTAACGTTGCAGATAAACGACCGCGTAAAGTACAAACAGTACTACAGATGAGCTTGTGGATCTTCAGAATGAACAGCTAAAGACATTAAAGGAGGCGCAGTCGTCCGATGATGAGGAGTCAGTGACCGTTTCAACTGCCAGGATTAAAGAGATTTGCAGCAAGTGGGCAGACGTCGAAGATTTCATTGTGAACCGTCATCCAAACAAACTTGTTGCTAACAGGGCAGTAAACCTGATGAATGATAACACGATGGCCCACTTAAGAAAGATTCTCCAGCAAAGGAAGCGACAAATTTCCCTTGACAGTTTCTTGGTGCAGAAAGATTCCCAGTCGGCTGCCAAGAAACAGCGACAAGATAATCCTGAAACTAATGATTGAGAATAACAAAGAAAGTGACACATTTCCAATGATCGTTTTCTTGGTAATAAAGATAGACTTAATCTCTTTTTATTTTACATTAATTCATTTGGTTGCTTTCTTTCTCTTTATTTAAAACGTGAAATACACGTATTCTTTGTGTTTGTCAGGTAAACGACCGGATGTTAATGGAAAAAAAAGAACGATTCTTTCATCTTGAAACGGATTGTCTTTATTTCATTGATTTCAATGTTTCGGATTACGAACGTTTCGAGTTACGAACCGAGTTCTGGAACGAAATAAGTTCGTAACCCGAGGTCCACTGTATTCAAAAATTTGTGCGATGACATTTCTTCATTTAAAATGACACCACGACTGTTTATCGGACAGCTGACTGAGGAACTTTAGAGACGTTTCCAACTTTGAAGAAGCGTGTGGAGGAAAAAGAAATGTGACTTGTTACAGTACAAAGTAAAAGTTGAAAGTCTTCTGGACATCTTTCAGTCGAGATTTCAAGAGTTCACGATAGAGGAGGATAATTTTGCCATCTTCTTAAATCCGTTCTTTTTTTCTGATGCCAAGCTCTGTCAATTACAGCAAAACCTCCAGCACATAAGTAATTGATTTGAAATGCAATTCTGCACTGCGATGTAAATTTCTGGAGCTGCCTGCTTCACCTTCAGCTGGTAATATGATTTCATTCTGGCGACTATTGCCTGTCGAACAATTTGAACACTTGCGTTCATTCGCCCAGAGACACACAGCTATCTATCAACGAGCTGGTAGAACGTTGGTTCTACTTACAGATGCGAGCAGTCATTTTCCATA
>JACEFZ010007668.1:185000-242500 GCA_014155875.1 Cepaea nemoralis | reverse complement strand
GGCTCATTTATGTCTTTCTTGGCTTATTTAGGTCTTTCTTGGCCCATTTATGTATTTCTTGGCCCATTTATGTTTTTCTTGGCCCATTTATGTCTTTCTTGGCCCATTTATGTCTTTCTTGGCCCATTTATGTATTTCTTGGCCCATTTATGTCTTTCTTGGCCCATTTATATCTTTCTTGGCTTATTTAGGTCTTTCTTGGCCCAGTTATGTATTTCTTGCCGTTTAGCTGATTTGCCTTCTGCTCTTTTCTTACATGTTTTTGAGCAGATTGTTGTTTGATCACACAGCGAGATACGTTGCACTGTTTCGTTAAACCCCTTACCTCAGAACATTTTGTCGGTTTGGCTTTCCCTAGCCTTTGACTATCCCCTGTCTACCCACAAGGCAGCAGGTGTGTGTGTCTCTTCGTCTAATTCCTATCCTCTGACCTGTCCGACATGGTGAGCCCCGTCAATAACTGTGTTACCGCCGCCATAGCTCTCAGGGTCGTCCAAACTGCAAACTCGAATCATCAAACCACTGTCCACTGGCAGACAGGCCTTGAACCACAAAGGGCCGAAAGGCACATAGTGGGACTAAGAGGCCCTATAAAAAAATGATTACACGAAGCATTAGTGACCGGTCTTTCGCTCACTTCAGAGGACGAAAAGCTTAGTCGCCAAACGACCACGCCCGTGAGTTGCATCTATACAGAAATTATGATTATTGGTATGTACGCGTGTTTGACTGCGAGATAAGTGTAAAGACATCCGAATTTGTCGGTGTCTGTACGTATTTGAACGAGGGTTTGCTCGTAAAGAAACCATAAGTGATGATGTGTTCGCGTGTTGTGCTGTTGTTTTACATGTAACAAATTAATAATCCGTCGGTATCTATAGGTATTTGAACGAGGTTTTACTCGTAAAGATGATTGGTGTATGTACGCATGTTTTTGCGGTTGTTTTAAGTGTAAAGAAATAATAATCCGTCGGTGTCTATACGTATTTTAACGAGGATTTACTCGTAAAGACACTATGATTGACGTATGTACCATGTTTCTGCAGTTATTTTAAGTATAGAGAAATCAGAATCCGTTGGTGTGTATACGTATTTGAACGAGGTTTTACTCATAGAGACACTATGATTGATATATGTACGCATGTTTCTGCGGTTGTTTTAAGTATAGAGAAATCAGAATCCGTCGGTGTCTATACGCATTTGAACGAGGATTTACTCGTAAAGACACCAACTGCGTGGTCTTTGTACGAAGGTCCTAAAAAGTGAAACTTAAGGTCCCCTGTACACGAGATAAGGCACACTGGTATATGGTACCATTGCATTGTTATTGACCAATCGGCAATCTGGGGGTGATTTGTCAGTATCACGCTGGCCGCCTTTAATTGCAAGACATTTTCTGGTACTCATTTTAGGCTAGGTCGACCTGGGGAGGCTCATGTCGATTTAAACATTCGAATCCAGCACAATGAGAATCGAACCCCTGACCGCCAGCACGGCAGGCGATTGTGAATGCCCGTAAAGAAACCGTAAGTGAGTTCATTGCATGTTTAATCAGTGGAAGGGAGGGGAGGCAGAGGTACACCGGGAGAGATGATGCTGGATGGACTGAGACGGTGGCATGGAGGAATACCAGCAACATAATCGATCCAGAGCACCGAGGGCCGCAAATTGCCGGGAGATGTGAGTACCTACGCCATATGGCAGGGAACATGATGATGATGAAGCACGGTCATAGGCTGTAACAAATTCATGATATATAGACTTGATTACTGGCTGTAATCAGTAAAAACACACAGAAGTTACGGTTTATTTTCATCTAATTATACTGCTATAATTCCCCCAAAGAAATATGTCTTGATTATATCTGCGTAAAAACATTTCTTGATTATATCTGCGTAACAACATGTCTTGATTATATTTGCGTAACAACATTTCTTGATTATATCTGCATAACAACGTTTCTTGGTTATATCTGCGTAACAACATTTCTTGATTATATTTACATAACAACATTTCTTGATTATATCTGTGTAACAACATTTCTTGATTATATCTGCGTAACAACATTTCTTGATTATATTTACATAACAACATTTCTTGATTATATCTGTGTAACAACATTGTCAATCAAGAGTTGTCTTCACACAAAAAGTTGACCACAATGAATATCTAACACTTCTATATCTCTCTTTTAGATCAATCACAACAACCAACAATTAATCTATAATGGAAAGTGTTCACCATATGTGACAGTTTCAAAGTCTGCAAATATTCTATAATGGTTCATTAATCATGGTATCAACAAAATCGGAAATTGACATTTTTGACACAAATGGTGCACCGTACTGTCCTTTAAGCCATTAGAAGAACTTACAATAGGTAGCTTAACGAGTCATTGGAGCGAGACAGCTATTCAGTCCGAGCGAACATGCGAGAGAGAGAGAGAGAGAGAGAGAGAGAGAGAGAGAGAGAGAGAGAGAGAGAGAGAGAGAGAGAGCTGGAGGAGAGAGACAGACAGAGATAGAGAGACTGGTCAGTGTGCCCAATTCTTAATCTTTAGAAACGTTTATTCGTTCGTTCTGTCTTTCTTCAGGTCTGCCTATCTTTGTCTCTTTTATCTCTCTTATCTCTATATCTCTATATGTTTGTGTACGCGTGTTTACATTTCCGTCCCTTCATCCTCCAATCTCTCCGTCCTTCCCTCCGACCGTCTCTCCTTGTCCCGTCCCTGTTTACCCCCACTCCCTTTCTGTCTCTCCCCTCTCTCTCTCTCGGTCTCTCTCTCTCTCTCTCTCTCTCTCTCCTCTCTCTCTCTCTCTCTCTCTCTCTCTCTCTATATATATATATATATATATATATATATATATATATATATATATATATATATATATATATATATATATATATAATGTGTAAGGCGGATACAAAGATTGAATCTGCCTACGACAAGGTACTTCTGACAGCAATTCATGTGCTAATACCTGTCCCACTTAAAGATAATTGTCCGTCCTTACGCCATCATAACGCTCTAATATATGAAAGTGGTTCTCTTTTTGAGCACTTTATGCAAATAGTCATCTGTTATATCAGATTTTCAGCACATTAGACATTCTGGGCACCGTCTGCTCAAATGCATTAGGTTTTATTAGATTTCAATTTTAGTCAACTTTTTTTCGAACGTAAAATGGGCAGGGAAGAAAAATCTGGTAATGTCGTTTGCTTGTTGCGTCTGACAGAAGCCATGATTTTGTTATGTCCGTGTTATGGCGTAGCTGGTCTGGAGTGGGTGTTGGAGAAAGTGCAGAGCCGTTTATTTCTCTCTGGTTTTAGTTTTGCTGACATCAGCCGGAAGGGGTTACGGACGCGGTTCGTAATCCCGCTTACTCGCGCTCGAAACACAACTGCGCGCGATTTGGCAGCAGAAGCGTTGCGTTAGGTTTTAACGAATTAGTATGACAGCCGGTCGTGCAGAAAACAATGGCAAACTACTGAACGTAAATTTGCCAAGAGATCAGCACAGCAAACAATGCTGGTGTTGACAGCGATGACCTGTAAAGGATATACACAAAAATAAAAAACATCATCATTCAACGTGCTCGAAAGGGTAAGAGCGATTGTTCTTAAGCTTCCAGTGCTCTGGAGATGATGTAAGGCGTTCAACCCCTACACCGGGGTTAAGTTGAGATGAGACGTCGGCTACTCGTTCAGAAAGCGATGGGAACCTACTTCTTCTGCCCTTTATTCGCCACTGGGTCATAAGCCCACAACCAACCAGCGCCAAGGCGTCCTATCTGTTGCTGTCTCCTGTCCTCCCCAAATATAACTCATCTCTGTCTGCAATTCTCCATCCCTCCCAGTATTATTTATCTTTGTCTGTAATTCTCTTA
Source organism: Cepaea nemoralis (assembly GCA_014155875.1). NCBI lineage: Eukaryota > Metazoa > Mollusca > Gastropoda > Stylommatophora > Helicidae > Cepaea > Cepaea nemoralis. Next base: position 238,613 of record JACEFZ010007668.1, on the reverse strand, counting down.
CTCCAAGTGTTTAGGTCTCCCACTATTTTATCTTGTAGATTCCAGACAAGAGAGTGTCTAGTTATACTGTCTTCAGGTTATCTCAGTGTGTGTCCTATCTTGTGGGTTCCAGACAAGAGTCTAGATATACTGTCCTCAGGTTTCCTCAGTGTATGCCCTATCTTGTAGGTTCCAGACAAGAGAGTGTCTAAATTATACTGTTCTCAGATTTCCTCAGTGTATGTCCTATCTTGTGGGCTCCAGACAAGAGAGTGTCTAATTATACTGTTCTCAGATTTCCTCAGTATGTGTCCTATCTTATGGGTTCCAGACAAGAGAGTGTCTAATTATACTGTCCTCAGGTTTCCGCAGCAGGTATCCTACCCAGCGCCAGAGCTGTTTCTTCACCCCATGGTTCAGTGGAATTATTTCAGATCTCTCCATGAGCCCCCACATTGGTGATTCTGTCATACAACTTTATTCCTACTATTCTGCGCAGACACCAGTCTGCGTTTGTAGGTTTAACAATTTTTCTTTTAATTCTCCACGTTTCTGACCGATACAATAGACCGATTTAACATTGGAGTCAACAATTCTAAGTTTGATGCTAAATTTAACTGCCTTCGACTTCTACACATTTCCTTGTGCAATAAAATCTACTCTAGTCTTTTTACTTCTTATTGTAGAACCTCTATCGCTTTCCTATCTGCGTACACATTGCTTCTAAAACAAGTCTATGAATGTTGTACTTTGTGTTATGAGTAGTTTATCCTGCATTTGATTACGTGTCTGTGACAGGCATACAATGTTGCTGGCAAAGTCAAAATCATCAAGTTGCTTTGATAGAAGCCACTGAATTTCATTTCTGGCTGTGGTTATTGTTGTCTTCATAACCCATTCTATAAACAGTTGTCTGTCTGTCTGTCTGTCTGTCTGTCTGTCTGTCTGTCTGTCTGTCTGTCTGTCTGTCTGTCTGTCTGTCTGTCTGTCTGTCTGTCTTGTCTGTCCTGTCTGTCTGTCTGTCTGTCTGTCTGTCTGTCTGTCTGTCTGTCTGTCTGTCTGTCTGTCTGTCTGTCTGTCTGTCTGTCTGTCTGTCTGTCTGTCTGTCTGTCTGTCTGTCTGTCTGTCTGTCTGTCTGTCTGTCTGTCTGTCTGTCTGTCTGTCTGTCTGTCTGTCTGTCTGTCTGTCTGTCTGTCTGTCTGTCTGTCTGTCTGTCTGTCTGTCTGTCTCTGTCTGTCTGTCTGTCCTGTCTGTCTGTCTGTCTGTCTGTCTGTCTGTCTGTCTGTCTGTCTGTCTGTCTGTCTGTCTGTCTGTCTGTCTGTCTGTCTGTCTGTCTGTCTGTCTGTCTGTCTGTCTGTCTGTCTGTCTGTCTGTCTGTCTGTCTGTCTGTCTGTCTGTCTGTCTGTCTGTCTGTCTGTCTGTCTGTCTGTCTGTCTGTCTGTCTGTCTGTCTGTCTGTCTGTCTGTCTGTCTGTCTGTCTGTCTGTCTGTCTGTCTGTCTGTCTGTCTGTCTGTCTGTCTGTCTGTCTGTCTGTCTGTCTGTCTGTCTGTCTGTCTGTGATCTAATATGGGTTCCAGGAAGCGTTAGACATTAACATATTTAAGGCTCAGACATAATGAAGTGAGGTAGCCATTGCCCTTCCATGCCGCCCTACCTTCCCTTGATAATTAACCAAACTTTCTGGCCGTGTCCAGTGTCCATTTTACGTTACTAGATTGATCCTTGAGAGCAGCGTCTTGCCGAATGACTAGAACTTTTATTCGGGAGACCCTGGTTCGATTCCCTTGTAAGGTGATGCATTTTTTTTTTCTGTCTGGGGAAAAAAGAAAACCCCAACTTTGCACAAATGAAAACCGTAAATTGATTAGAGAAATTCGACGTAGACAGTCACAATGTTTTGGACACGTTATGATTAGAAATAAATTGGAGAACTTGGTGACAACTGGCAAGATTGAGGGGAAAAGAACAAGGGAAGGCAGATAAATAAATGCCTGTATGGGTTGGCCATGGTCGAGACAAGAACACAGACTTGACCCACTACTCGGGTTATCGTGTGGAGACGGCAAAATATGACCGCCCACGCTTATCGGCTGACACATGATGATGATGAACTTGCACAGCTCGCGACGATTGCACTAGCCAGGCGGCCTTTATACCTCAGGCTCAAAACCCCTCCTGTTCCACACCGCAAGGTATTATAGGCAGTAATGGCAGACAGTTTGGTCCTCAGAGGGGTATTGACCCTAGAAAAGCACCCTTCTTCCCTTGAGGATTGAACTAGGACCAATGTTGGTAAGCAAGCGAACTAACCACTATGGCACCGCAGCTATATGAAGAGTAAACATTTCGAAAATACCCATATTCTTTTTGAAACACCGCCATAAAACTCTCTTGCGTGCGCTATCTCGCGTTCTCTCTCTCTCTCTCTCTCTCTCTCTCTCTCTCTCTCTCTCTCTCAATTCTCTCTCTCTCTCTCTCTCTCAATTTCTCTCTCTCTCTCTCTCTCTCTCAATTCTCTCTCTCTCTCTCTCTCTCTCTCTCTCTCTCTCTCTAAAACACAATATTTCTGTTCTCTCATTTGTGTTCATCCCTCTCCGTATCCCTATCTCTCTGTCCTTCTATCCCCTCCACATGTTTGTCCTCTTTTTCTGCCTACTCTGTTCCCCTATTTCTCCCTTTCTCCCGGTTTTCACTATCTCCCTGTTATCACGCCCTCTCTGTTATCACGCTCTCCCTATTCTCTCTCTCTCCTTATCTCCCCGTTCTCCCTCTCTTCCTGTTCTCCCTCTCTCCCTGTTCTCCCTTTCTCTGTTATCCCTTTCTCTGTTCTCCCTCTGTCCCTGTTCTCTCTGTGTTTTCCCTCTCTCCCTATTTTCTGTTTTCCCTCTCTCTGTGTTCCCCTCTCCCCATTTCTCCCATCTCTCTACTCTCTCTTTCTCCACCCGCTGTTCCCTTTCCCTGTCCATTCTCTCTCGCCATCTCTCTCAACCCCCCCCCCCCCACCACACACACACACTGTCTCTCCTGTATCACACTATCTGATTGCGTGCCTTACCAGGTATGTTTAAGATGTAACAAAGGAGGATTACCTTAAGGCTGACTACCCCAACCCGTAGAAAACTAGCCGCGAAAGTCAACCAGCCGCGAACAAGTCTTCAAAGATCTTGGCGAGAGTTGGGGGAAAGCCTATGCGTCCTTTGGAGATTATCAACAGGTGAAGAATAATGGTGTGCCTTAGACGAGTACGGATCTTATTTACAGCTCGCAACGGCTACTGGGAAAGACCAAGCACATATGGGTTTGATCGCAGTGCTGCGACGACAATTCTTCATCATAAATGATAAACAACTATCAACGGGACATTATCAATCCCGTCTGTTTAGCGTTCAGATGTTGCAGGTATCTGGCATTTCCGTTAGTTGGGATTTCACATCCATAATGCAGAATGTGCTGTTTGGAAACTGTAACCTTCACCTTCTGTTACCTTTGGCGCCCAGTCGCCCAATCTGGTTGTTAGAAACGCCTAGAAATAAAACACCAGCGTCTGGTATTTATAAAAATAAAATAAAATTAGCAAAATTTAGGAAGTTGGTGCCAACGGTTTGTACTAGTAATGATTGATGTTCATCTTGCTGAAGTTAAATGTAATTACATTTCCACTTTGTTTGACGCACATAAGTAGAAAAATCTGGATTAAATTTGCAATTTACCGTGAAAAGTGAGGGTTTTTGTGTGTGTGTGCTTAATGGAGAACCTGTGTCTGGGAGTGAATGTAACAGTAACAGATGTGGAGAAAAACGTAGAGAAACAGACAGGCGGTCAGATGAAAGGCCAAGTACAAAATAGTTTTCTTCCTCGTTCGTCCGATGTTTGTTTGTTTTGGATGTTTGCTTGCTTGCTTGCATGTGTTCGCTGGCTATGAACTCCAGCGTGAAGTCCTGTATGTCGGATGAAGACATCCTGTTGTCCAACATCAGTGTGATGTCATACAGGACTGAGGTTTGCGTGAGTATCCAGTGTCCCATGTCTGGCTTATTGGTGTGCAGACTGGTGGTTCCTCGCCGTGAGGGATAGACTCTCTCCGACTTCGGAAGATTCAGCGATCCTACTACGTTAGCCAGGACCCCGAAGGGACCTGTTGCCCAGGACGCACGGCTAGGACGTGTTAGTAGGTCTTGGCAGAAAAGAACCTGGCCCTGGTGCCTTGGAAACGCCTCTGCATCCCTTTTGGATGTAATTGCGTTTCGACAGTTTACAGCATAGCTGCGACATATGCACCGTTCGGCCGACACATCCGACTTCTCCGGAAGTAGAAAGTCACATAGGCATGAAGCAATGTGGTTGTTTTGAGTAAGTAGGTTGTGGAGATCTACGTGGCCGATAGGTTTCACATGTTGGCGTTTAAACTGTCTCTACTGAAGGCGGTGTAGTGAACTCACCGTTTCTAACACTGACTAACAAAACGGTACATGTATGTCCTATACAGGACGTTGCATGTCCTATACAGGAAGTTGCATGTCCTACACAGGACGTTGCATGTCCTACACAGGACGTTGCATGTCCTACATAGGACGTTGCATGCCATACACAGGACGTTGCATGCCATACACAGGACGTTGCATGTCCTATACATGGCGTTGCATGTTCTATACAGGGCGTTGCATGTTCTATGCAGGGCGTTGCATGTTCTATACAGGGCGTTGCATGTAATTATAAGATACGTTGCATGTCCTATACATAACATTGCATGTCCTATAAAGGGTGTTGCATATCCTTTACAGGACGTTTCAATAAATCCCAGCATGTTTTTCGCTGTTTGTAATATACTAAGCAAGTCTACGACCAGAAGTTTGCTACTTATGTCTAAACGACAAGACACTCATACCATTTAAAAAAAAATCAACACTATGCGGTCTGATTCCAAATCTCCCGCAGCTGATCTCAAACGCTGATTGCGGGATTCGCCACCCCTTCGCCTCAAATTTCGGCATCGGCTAACGAGATCTTGAAAATATAAATCCACAATGAGACGGGAAAAGTAAACCGAGTTTCTACCATACCAGGGCTTGGGTTTTACACAGGTTGTTTGAGCTGAAATTAACAGGTGTTGAATGGCTGTCATCTCTGAAGTAGGGCATGTCTGTTTCTGCCATTCTCTCTTAAAGTGCTTGAGAGGGCGTGTGTGTGTGCTCACAGTTTACCTGTCTGCCATGCCATGCGTGAAAATGTGTGTTCGTGGCTTTTGATCTCCACGTCATGCGTGCTTCTTAATCTGTTGTTGTTCCTGACGTGGGCGGTGGTAACTGTTCACAACTAACGGTTTGTGTTGTAATAAGAGAAATAGTGCGGAAGTATTGGTCGGGTTTCATTTGTGAGAGTTTGATAGAAGCACGCACTGGGTAGAGGGCGACTTGTAGAGAGTTGGATAGAAGCGCGCCCTGGATAGAGGGCGAATTGTAGAGAGTTGGATAGAAGCGCGCCCTGGATAGAGGGCGACTTGTAGAGAGTTGGATAGAAGCGCGCCCTGGATAGAGGGCGACTTGTAGAGAGTTTGATAGAAGCGCGCCCTGGATAAAGGGCGACTTGTAGAGAGTTGGATAGAAGAGCGCCCTGGGTAGAGGGCGACTTGTAGAGAGTTTGATAGAAGCGCGCCCTGGATAGAGGGAGACTTGTAGAGAGTTTGATAGAAGCGCGCCCTGGATAGAGGGCGACTTGTAGAGAGTTTGATAGAAGCGCGCCCTTGATAGAGGGCGACTTGTAGAGAGTTTGATAGAAGCGCGAACTGGGTAGAGGGCAACTTGTAGAGAGTTGGATAGAAGCTCGCACTGGATAGAGGGCGACTTGTAGAGAGTTTGATAGAAGCTCGCACTGGATAGAGGGCGACTTGTAGAGAGTTTGATAGAAGCTCGCACTGGATAGAGGGCAACTTGTAGAGAGTTTGATAGAAGCTCGCACTGGATAGAGGGCGACTTGTAGAGAGTTTGATAGAAGCTCGCACTGGATAGAGGGTGACTTGTAGAGAGTTTGATAGAAGCTCGCACTGGATAGAGGGCAACTTGTAGAGAGTTTGATAGAAGCTCGCACTGGATAGAGGGCGACTTGTAGAGAGTTTGATAGAAGCTCGCACTGGATAGAGGGCAACTTGTAGAGAGTTTGATAGAAGCTCGCACTGGATAGAGGGCAACTTGTAGAGAGTTTGATAGAAGCTAGCACTGGATAGAGGGCGACTTGTAGAGAGTTTGATAGAAGCTCGCACTGGATAGAGGGCAACTTGTAGAGAGTTTGATAGAAGCGCGCACTGGGTAGCGCACTGGGTAGAGGGCAACTTGTAGAGAGTTTGATAGAAGCTCGCACTGGATAAAGGGCGACTTGTAGAGAGTTTGATAGAAGCGTGCTCTGGGTAGAGGGCGACTCGTTGGAACAAACCCACTACTCCGGCCTATCAGTGGGACTTCCGTGTTAACTTCTCCTTCAGAAAGCATTGGCAAACTGCATATGTCGTATAACTTTTGAAGGACGTTGTGATCAACCTCCGGTTAATTTCCTAGGCAATTAGTTTAGTTTAGTTTAGTCGTTGGATCAACATCACGGCACACGGTTTAACCCATAAGTGCTCCGGTTTCCTCCTAACTCAAACCTGAGTCTGGAGAAACTCAGCTCAATGCACGAACTCCGTTGCATAGGCGAGGATCCTGAAATACTTTGGGTAGATTTTTAACTCGAAATTTTGCCCGGGCAGCGCCGTTAGGCTACACTTTTTCGATTTCCAACTGCCAAGGGAGTTTTTACGTGCGCAACAGTACACACGGGCGTCCGATCTCACTAACCAGAGACCAGGGGAAATTTTATTACTGGAAGTCCAGGTGGATTTTTTAAATAAATCCCGGTCCTCACCGGGGCCTGAACCCGGGACTTCGAGCACTCGAGGCGGACACCATACCTCGAGACCACACAGCCCCCCCCCCCCAGGCAATTATACGTACAGTAGCTTGCCATTGCTATTTGAACGAGATGCCAACGTTTGAGTCTAACCACCGAACGTGAAATTTCCCAGTAAATCACCAACAACCAATAGCTGCATGTCTCATTGCGACGTCCTAAAAGGACATTTATTCTCCCGCGTTTCCTTCCTGTTTGATACGTTTTAAAATTACGCATAGGTTGCTTGTTTCTGCCTAGGTGTGTCTTATCTGTTCTATTGCTTCCACTCCGGACATCGGGTCGGAGCTGGCTGACAACGAACCACATGAAAACCATGGATGAAACATGCCCCTCCCAGGCCCGACCCCAGACAGTCAGCATGTTTAGACACTTGTCTGCGGCAGTTTCTTGTTACGGAACTGTAATGCGATAGGGCCTTCATATGTTATAGGCCCGAATGCACGGAGGGATAACTGACCAGTCTTTTCCTCACTTAGCAGGCGATATGCCCACGCGTCGAGTCCTGTTCCGATCGTTCTAATGACATTATCTGCGCAGTTTCATGTCAACTTCGCTAACGCGCCCGGTAGACTGAATGTACTGTGCTGAATGATGGTAGCATATTAGTATCGCTTGTTTCTGAGCTTGGAGAGGGGATGGAGACTCTACTAGACAGTCCCCGTGGAGGGGATAGTTCGGTAACATAAAATCTCGACACCAATGTCATTCCGATAGAAGCACGCCGTTTCATGGCCTAGACTGCTCCAGCGCCAATGCATTTGATTTCAGAGTTAAAACACAATCCTCTAGAACAGTGGTTCTCAACCTTTTTTGCTCCATGCACCCTTTCACCATATGTCAGAATGTCCCCCCCCCCTCCCAGGATATTGTGCCTGAAGCCATTTTGAGTCTGCAAATCTGTGGTATTAATTCCCCCCCCCCCCCCCACCACCCCTTCATGGAAACCCTAAAATTTCACCTGGTTGAGAACCACTGCTCTAGATGCTGTGAAGATTCTCAAAGATTTAAATGCAATAGGATCCACATCATTGCACGATTTTATTCTATATGGCATGGTCTCTTTTTAACAAAGCAGCCGGCCAAAATGACATATAGCACCAACTTCCTAGCTCAAGCGACAACCCCCAGGAGTCTCCAAGAAAACTACATTCGTGAACCGAATGATCGAATCTCGAAATGAACTCACGACCTTCGTAGCCCGAGGCTGTCGGTTTAAACATATTTCCTAGGAAAATCCCAGAAGATTTTCAAACCATACAGGAGTGTAACAGATTTGGCTTGAAGCTGGATGATGGTTTGAACGACCTGTCTGATGGTCTTTTGATCGACCTTTCGGATGATCTTTTGATCGACCTTTCGGATGATCTTGTCACCTTTGGGTCCTCTGAGACCACCTGCGCCTCAATTCCTAATTGCTCCATCAGAAGATCGATGTGTGTCCATTTTCTGGGTTGTATTTACCCTCTAATCATCTCTTGATCTAGCGGTTCTAACTACAGTGAGTTGTATTGATCCTGTCCCTTTATGTTTGCCGTGTCAGCGCCGAAGGACATGTTGGAGTGTCGGTTGTCAGGCTCATCACGGTCTGTCAGCATTTCCGTTGTGTTGTGTCTGTTGTAATATTGCGTTGTTGGTCGCGCGATCTCTCTCTCTCTCTCTCTCTCTCTCTCTCTCTCTCTCTCTCTCTCTCTCTCTCTCTCTCTCTCTCTCTCTTTCTTTCTCTCTCTTTCTCTCTCTCTCTCATCCACACGCATACACCCACACAGATACATTCACTCAAATACACATCCACACATTCATACATCCACACACACACCCACACATTCATACACGCATACCCACCCACACATTCATACACCCACACTCCCAAACATTCATACACCAACATACACCCACACATTCATATACACGCGTCGCACATACACCCATATATGCAGATAAATTTACTCACATTCACACATACACACCCACACATACATACGAGCACACACCCACACATTCACACACACACACACACACACACACACACACACACACACACACACACACACACACACACACACACCCAGACACACCTGTATACACCAGTGTCTACCCACACACATATTCCCAGATCATGCACAGACCCATCCACACATTTATCCACACACCCATACACATCCACACTGACACACACACACACACACATACATACACACACACACACACACGCACATACACACACTGACCGACTGTGTATAGCAGTGATGTCATTCAGCGTGCCACCCTAAGTCCGCCATGTTTCTTAATATACAATAACCAATGAGGCAAATTGATATGATCTTGTATTTACCTTTTTCCGATGCACTACTTATGTTATTTATAATTTGAAGATTATTCAGTACTTTAATATAAATAGAAAAGTCAGGCTGTAGTCAGATATGGTTGACTACCCTGTGACAGTAGATTACGTATTTGCTTTCTGATAGCGCCGAACGAGGCGCTTATTAAACCCAACACTACACATTGTGCCCACGGCTTCGGGTGGAGGAGCGCAACTGGGAGGTTAAAGCCCATTCCTGATGCAAGGTAATGCAACCTAAAGACTAAATGTCACGGCAGTGCAGACCAGGCCCTAAGCCTTGATCGGCAACTGGTCTAGGACGGAAGCTCCGACAGGCGGACAGTTAGAGTATTGCTTTGCTGATCCGACAGCTTCTGCAGCTTGTCATGTTCCAGACGTATTGATGTTGCCTTTCCTCTGGAGTAAATTAGACATGCCGAGCGAGGGATCATGCTGTATGGGCAACACCTGGACTCTAAATTCAGCACTAGATTTGCGCAATGGAAAGATATAACTCCAGTTTACAAACCATTTGTCTTCAAAGACGGCAAGGTGCCAGTCAGTTAATATAAATAGGAACAAATACATAGATATATATATTATGTTTATGCAAAATTTAAGTTCTGGAGACATACTTACACTTTAGTATAAAATTGTCATATGCATATTTTATTAAGACAGGCTCAATAGATACATAAACACATTATTAACATTTTAATATCTGTTGTGATTGATCTAATTATTGGAGTAATTATTGATTATTACTAATCTGATTATTGCAGTAATTATTAATTATTATTGATCTAATTTTTACAGTAACTACTGATTATCATTGATCTGATTATTTAAGTAATCATTTGATTGTTATTGATCTGATTATTTAAGTAATCATTGACTATTATCTGCTTATTGAAGTAATCAGTGATTCTTGTTTTATTAGTAAAGTAATCAGTTATTGTTATTGTTCTGTTTATTTAAGTAATCATTGTTTCTGATTGATCTGAATCATTAATCAATTAATTGGAACCGATTTCTCTGCTTCTCCTTGATTACTTGTTCAATATCCGCTGTCAGGCAATACACATGCCAGGCAATACATCGTGCAATTTATTGTTTGTGGTTTCTATGTTTTCAAATCGTAACATACTGCGGTAGCATCCATCTGAATTTATAATTTCATGCTAACATTTGAATTTATTGACTTGGTTAACCATTTTACCTTCTAGTGTAATATCATATTTTGGTATTATGTTTTTCTTTAATGTAACATTTTCTGTATTCCTGATATTCTCAGAAAGTCAACGGTTTTGCATTTTCTATTATTTCAGTTTCCAACAGTTGTTGCAGTGGTATAGCGTGTTCAGCTATCCGCATAATGCAGTTTGTTACAACCTCTAGATCAGTGGTTCTCAACCAGTGGGAAAATTCTCTCTCTCTCTCTCTCTCTCTCTCTCTCTCTCTCTCTCTCTCTCTCTCCTCTCCTCTCCACCGGGGGGGGGGGGGGGGGGAGAGATTAAGACCACAGATTGGCGGACTCAAAATGTCTTCAGGCACAATATCCTGGTTTTCTATTGAGCGTTTTGTTTGATGAAGCACAATTTTCTGGCATTATGGCATCGTGTATTAAGTGACAACTCTTTGACGTTTTAATTGTTTGTTTGTTGTAATATGGTTAATTTGGTGTGTTAATAAAATATTGTGAATATAAAAAATGCACCCTCTGAGGTTGACAATTTTGGAAAGAGGAGAATTCTTCTTTTTTCGTTCGCTGGAAAGCGGGGAATGACATCCTGACATATGATGAAAGGGTGCAGGGGCCAAAAAAAAGGTTGAGAACCACTGCTCTAGATCGTATTTCTGATATATGTGTGTGTGTGTGTGTGTGTGTGTGTGTGTGTGTGAGAGAGAGAGAGAGAGAGAGAGAGAGAGAGAGAGAGAGAGAGAGAGAGAGAGAGAGAGAGAGAGAGAGAGAGAGAGAACTAACGTAAAAACGATCAAACGAACTTTTTCAAAGAGTCACAAATTGGGCACGCAGGCCCGTTATACTTTCGTCCCTTCCAACCTCTCATCTTTCGTACATCAATTATCTTTTGTGCACGTTACATTCACATAGAAAAAAAAAGCACTCGGGGGGGGGGGGGAGACACAGAGAGGGCAGGGGGAGAGACACAGAGAGGGCAGAGAGAGAGAGAGAGAGAGAGAGAGAGAGAGAGAGAGAGAGAGAACAGGTGACGAAACACATCCTTATCTTCCTCCATGCGTTATCTTTTCGTTCCTGTTCCCACTTTAATTCCCATGTGAATTGCTGCTGCTTGTTTCCAGTAAATATTATTTTTATTTTTATTTATATTCTTTCCCATTAATTTTAATACCCACCAAAGTTTTTATCATGTTATCGTGTTTCATTTTATCAAATGCTTTGCTATAGTCTATAAAACACAAAAAAGGTCGCAATGTCTCAATTGATCCATCTATTAGTAATGGGAATGATTATGTTGCATTATTTGTTCATTTCCCTTCCGCAAGTCCAGACTTTTATTCACTAATTTCCACCTTTTTTATCGCTCCTGTTCTTCTTATAATGTTGAGTAGAAGTTTGGTAACTTGGTTTATGAGTTTGATTGTAGGCAAATCTTCGTATTCAATAGCTCCTGATTTCTTGGTACAACTACAAATAGAGAATTTAACATATCCATAGGTTTATATCCACACTTGCCCCTCTGCCGTGCGTCCACCCACGTCGGACAGGTCAAGGGAGAGGGACCAGACGAAGTGACGCACAAACCTGCTGCCTTGTAGGTAGACTGTGGACAGTCAAAGGCTAGGGAAAGCATCCCGAAAAATGCTTGTCGAAATCGGATGTACTGAGCCACAGGCTTGACAAAGAAGTGCAACGTAACTTTATCATTTCATGATGCCACAGATGAAAATTAATCATTATGGTGCTAATCCCGTGAAGTCCCATCAGGTGGTGATAGTGCCGGACCCCCTGCCTCGAGGGGGTCCACCCATGACTACTGGTGGTCACCTTCCCCTGTGCTGTGGAGTCAAGGCACAGAGGAGTAGGTTAAGAGCTATTGACCAAATACCAAGGACACTCAACATACTACAGTGGAATGCCGAAGGAGTTTATAACAAGAAAGAATCCCTGACACAGCGTCTTCATAAAGATAGAATAGATGTGGCATGCATTCAAGAGACACACCTCAACGCCAAGCGCAAATTTTCAGTCAGGGGATATCAGGCCACACGTTTCGACCGCGAAGGACATAAAGGAGGAGTTCTAATACTTACACGAAATACAATACCTTGCAGCGAAGTATCTGTGATCTCTGACAACCAAACAGAAATTATAGGTGTTGATATAATGATAAAGGACGTGAAAATAAGAATTTACAATCTTTATAGCCCAGCAGATAAGGATCTTACACTCTCAAACATGAAAATAACTGACACAAATTGCATTATTGTCGGAGACTTTAATAGCCGCTCAGAAAGATGGGGATACCCAGATACTGACAAAAGAGGAGATGAAGTGGAGGACTGGGAAATAGACTCAAATCTCCATCTACTCAACAAAGCGGATGACACACCGAGCTTCTACTCCAGAAGATGGATTACCACTTCTACTCCAGACTTAGCTTTCTGCACAGGAGACATCCTCCACAAAATCGACCGCCATGTGCTGGACCAATTAGCAGGTAGTGACCACAGACCAATCAAGCTTGTAATGAATATGGAGTATGTTCCACAGGAGCAAAAGCCCTTGCCCCGCTGGAATTACAAACGAGCAGATTGGGACAGATTTGCCACACTAACAGACAAATATTGTGAAAACATAAATACACGATATGGCAACATGAAGCAAATGGTGGAAAGTCTAAACAGAGCAATAATACAGGCAGCCACTGAGTCCATTCCAAGAGGAGCGAGGAAAAATTACAAACCATACTGGACTGAAGAACTACAAAGTTTGGAGGACAAAGTTGAAGATGCCAGGAAGACAGCAGAGAGAGAACAAACAATTGAAGCGAACATCTCTCTCAAAGCCATCTCAGCAAAATATAAAAGAACAGTAAATCAAACAACAAGAGATTGTTGGAGGGAAAAAACAGAAAACCTGAATTTTGACAGGGATGGAAACAAACTATGGAAACTAGTGAAAGCCATGAACAATGAAGGACCTAGAAACAAACAAATAACAATTAAACAAGGAAATGCCTTGCTTACAGGAAAAAAGGCTGCAAATGCACTAATGGAACACTACGCCAGTGCAAACCACATTGATATTACAACCGAACAGAAGAAAGCAATCAAAGATAAACAGATACATCATAGTAATACAGAGACAGCAGCAGAATATATGATGGCAAATCTAACAATGGAAGAAATGGAACAGGCAATGAATACCCTAAAAAAGAAGAAATCACCAGGAAAGGATGGAATCACAAATGAAATGCTAATAGGACTAGGGACAAAGGCAAAAAAGAAACTACTAGCAGTCCTAAATTACAGCTGGAAGAGGGGAATAGTCCCACAGGCATGGAAGGAAGCTATACTAATACCAGTCCCAAAGAAAGGAAAAGACCTGGAAGAACCAAATGGCTATCGACCTATCAGTCTACTTAGCTGTGTAGGAAAATTAATGGAACGCATTATCAATGGCAGGCTAACATGGCATCTGGAAGAAAACAAACTCTTAACACCACACCAAGCAGGATTCAGAAAGTACAGATCCACTGAAGATCAAATAACCTATATAGCTCAGGAAATAGAGGATGCCTTCCAAGAGAAAACGCACACACTAGCGGTCTGGATAGATTTAGAAAAAGCATTTGATAAAGTATGGAAGGAAGGACTGAAAGTAAAACTGCAAAAAATGCATGTTTGTGGGAAAATGTACAAATGGATCAGCCACTACCTTGAGAACAGAACTGCCAGGACAAAAGTACAAGGACAAACCAGCAAAATGATGCTGTTGGAGCAAGGTGTCCCCCAAGGAGGAGTTCTTTCACCAACATTATTCCTAGCATATATAAACGACATCACGGAAAATTTTCCAGCCAGAGTACACACATCATCCTTTGCAGATGACCTAGCCATATGGACATCTGAAGAATATATTAGTACAGCTAACAGCAGAATACAGCAAGCCCTATTAGCACTAGAGGACTGGTCAAAATCATGGCTAGTGAAGATAAGTGAGGAGAAAACAACATGCACAGTGTTCTCCCTCTCAAATAAAACTCAGCAACCTAAGCTGGTATTGAATGGAAAAATATTGCGCCATGAAGAAAATCCAAACTATCTCGGAGTCACCTTTGATCGTCGCCTGACATGGAAAACACAGGTTGAGAAAAATCGAACAAGAGCAAGGCAAAGAATGGCAATCATGAAAAAGCTTGCTGGTACAACGTGGGGAGCAGATGAGAAAGTTCTCAAGAAGCTATATACTGGACGGGTGAGGCCAGTACTGGAATATGGCATTGCAGCTTGGGCAACAGCAGCTAAGTCAAACTTTAACAAAATAAGTAGAGTCCAAAACCAAGGAATGCGAATCATAACTGGAAGCCTGAAGACAACGCCTATTAATGAACTAGAAAAGATCACTTGTTTACAACCAATGCAGGACAGAAGAGATAGCAGAGCCCAGCAACAAGCAGAAAAATTTAGAAGATTGACAGACCACCCTATGTATAACAGGTTTAATGATTTTGGAAAAGGAAGACTGAAGCGTAGCAACTTTGTAGAAACTGCAAAACGAAAGATTAGGGCAGATCCCATACTTAACATATCAACAGTCAAGCCCATTTACTATGCACACAACTTCCCAGCTTGGAGACAGCAGCAACTGCCTGAGATGATAGAAAACATTCCTGGTATTGAGAAAAAGAACACTCAGCATGAAACCGAAAGAAGAGAAATAACCCTAAACTACATAAAAGAACATTACCCAAGCAGCAATTGGACCCATGCATATACAGATGGATCAGCCAAAAATTCAATAGAGAATGGAGGAGGAGGAATTCTCCTAAATTTAAAAAATGGAGTGAAAAAAACACATTCAGTGGCAACTGGAAAGTTTTCAAGTAACTTCAAAGCAGAGGTAGAGGCTCTGAAAACTGCAGCAGAAATGCTCTTGATGGAGGAAAATAAAGAGAAGCAAATAGCTATCTTCACAGATGCAAAGTCAGCTGTCTCAATACTGAAGAGCAATAACAGCACAGAAATAGCTGACCTAAGAGCAGCACTCCATGGTCTAAGCCAGAAATCCAAAAAAGTTGTAATACAGTGGATCCCATCACATTGCAGTATACCTGGAAATGAAGAGGCTGACAGACTGGCAAAAGAGGGCGGACGACTACCACAGCCTGACATAGACATAACTTACAATGAGGCAAAGAGGTTGATAAAAAGCACTTATAGAACCAAATGGGAATCAGAGCATCCAGGCCATCAGAAGGATGATGCATATTACAAACTCGACCGAAGAGAACAAGTAGCAATCTTCAGACTCCGCACAGGACATAACAGGCTGAAATACCACTTGTTCAATAAACTAAAAATAGGAGATACCGATGAATGTAATTGTCGAACTGGAAAAATGACAGCAAAACATTTGCTGCAGGATTGCCCAATATATGCAGAACAGAGAAAGATATTTTGGCCCACACCTGCGTCAATTGAGGACAAGCTCTATGGAGATATCAACAAGCTCAAGTTGACCGCAGCTTACTTTAACTACATACAGGTTGACATTTAAAGGTGTATGAAGAAGTGTTCAGACTGCCACACTTCATACCACAGGTATGTCGGTTACAAAAGCCTCCCAGAGGCATGAAATGGAATATTGCTCGGATAGCAAATCCATTACGTGGAGAGTCCGAATCAAAAGCTCACTGTGTGAGCTTCATAAAAGGTGGAAAAAGTGTCCTAGTGGCACGAAATGGAATATTGCTTGGATAGCAAATCCATTACGTGGAAAGTCCGAATCAAAAGCTCACTGTGTGGGCTTCAAATAAGGTGGAAAAAGTGTCCTAGTGGCACGAAATGGAATATTGCTCGGATAGCAAATCCATTGCGCGGAAAGTCCGAGTCGAAAGCTCACTGTGTGGATGTCATCTGCACACTGCATTCTTCTGGTTTCCGGAAGAACAGCCTATGGTGAACGGAAGGCCCAATATACGGAAGTGAGGCTAAGCAGCCATGTGCAGGACGTGACGATTCCTTGGGTGAGCCCAGTACCAGAGCGCTGTGTGTTGGCTCTGCAATTATGGAAGCTTCCTTGGATGGCGGGGAATGCCCATGGTCTGCCCCTGCCTTCCCTTGAGGGCTGACCAGGATGTCTTTGGCTGTTCTATATGGGCCAGCTAGGATGGGAGATAACACCACACCAGTGAGAGTCAAACGTCCTAAGAAACCCCCGGGAAGGTTAACCCAGTCAACAAATGCCCGCAGAAGTAGGATGTGTCGGCCTAACGGCGCAAGAACGCAGCTCTGCTGTAAACAGGCACAACGCAATCACATCCGAAAAAAAAACTCCGTATGAACGAAGAAGAAGAAGATATCCACACTTGTAAATATTCATTTTAATTGATATTTCTACTTTAAATTCTTCCAATGCAATATTTCTTCTCCAAATTCTTCCAGAGCAATATTTCTACTCAAATTCTTCCAGTATAATATTTCTACTCAAATTCTTCCAATACAATATTTCTACTCAAATTCTTCCAATACAATATTTATTCTATAAACTTCCTTCCTTCCTTCCTTCCTTCCTTCCTTCCTTCCTTCCTTCCTTCCTTCCTGCCTGCCTGTCTGCCTGCCTGCCTGCCTGCCTGCCTGCCTTCATTCCTTCCTTCCTTCTTTCCTTCCGTCCTTCCCTGCCTGCCTGCCTACCTTACTTCCTTCCTTCCCTGCCTGCCTGCCTGTCTGCCTGCCTGCCTGCCTGCCTGCCTTCCTTCCGTCCCTTCCTGCCTGCCTTTCTTCCTTTCTTCTTTCCTTCTTTCCTTCCGTCCTTCCCTGCCTGCCTGCCTTCCTTCCTTCCTTCCCTGCCTGCCTGCCTTCCTTATTTCCTGATTTCCTGTCCAATATGTCGTCGTAACTTGCTCCTTTCATAATGTCATTGTAAAGTGTCTGTCGCTTTGAATCCATTTTTGTTGTATTCATGTATTATGCTTCCTTGGAAGGCCTTCTGTCATACTGATCTGTTTCAGACATTCATGCCAGTGTTATTATTTCCCCTCAGTATTTGAATATATGTTTTTTCTGGAAAACAAAAATATCACAGACAAAACTACATGGCAGCCAAACATCAACAATGAAGAAAGGGGAAATATCACAATTTTACTATATTGTCCCTGTTTGCAGCAACAGTGGGTCTGTTGGAAATCCTAGACAGGCACAGCAATGCTGAGGTTTAAATGCCTGTGACACAATACAAGTAAACGAACTAAGTCAAATGTTTGTGAACATGCAGCTTTTCAGTGACAACATACGAAGTGAGACAGGGACTATTTCACGCACATTAAAGAAACAAAGAGGTTTTTGAAGTTAAATATTTTAGAAATATTCCTGGAATACAGTGCGCGGAGAAGAAGAAAAATATTCACATATGTACACAAGATGTGAACATCAAAGGCAGCTGACATAAGAAACACCATGTTTTATTGTTATTTGCGCTCGCTCGCTTTGAACTCAAGCGTAATCCATATACACTATTTATAGTAGTGATGAACTGAATTTTGCGTGTGGATCAGCTTTCCTTATTAATTGTGTCCCACGCCTCGAACCCAATGCGACTTCAGAGGTACTTGTAATTTACGTCCCCAAGTCAAGTACGACAGGTTATCATTTTAGCCCAGCTGTCCGGTGTAGGGGTTGAACCCCTTACCTCGGCATCAGCACAAGGGATGTTTAAGAACATTCATTACCCATTCAGCCATGTTGACCTGCAAATTATGTCTCGGAAACTGATGAAAAATGTGACCACGTTAAACATTACTATGTTTTGGACAGGACAGCCATGAAAGACATGGCAAGGGATCGACTAGCACAGAGATGTATACAGAACCGGCACAAAGATGTATACAGAACCGGCACAAAGATGTATACAGAACCAGCACAAAGATGTATACAGAACCAGCACAAAGATGTACATGGAACCAGCACTAAGTTGGACACAGAACTGCCCACACCGCTCGCACAAAAATACCATCTCATCAAGATGCATACTGCTGAATTCACACCACACAAACTAAAGCAAAGATTTGACTCCTTCAACATTAAATATACAACCACATATACCCGCAATAATTTGACATACCTACCACCTAACCTTGTTAGACCGACTATCGTGTTCAATAGAGACCTACGTGCCCGATAACTTTAACGCTTTTAAATGATTAAACTTTTCTCTGATGATAGCTGAAATGGGTTAATTCCACACATCACACGGTTGGACTTAAATATTGACTTTCGTAAGAAAAAAATGTTGACTTTTCATTAAGAAAAGAATGGTAAACTTCTGAAAGTAAAATTGCCTAGTAAATTAGCAGCACCTCCTCCCTGGCTAAGGGGTTAAAGACGCTGCTTGTAATCCCGTATACCCACGTACGAAACACAGCTGCGCGAGATTCGGCAGCGGATCGCGTCGCGTTGGTTTCTTACGGAAAGGTATGTAAGCTGGTCGTTCAGAAAGCAATGGTAAACTACTGAACGTAAAACTTGTCAAGACATCAACAGCAGCTGCAAATTGCTGATATTGACTGCAATGTCCTGTAAATAGGATATGCAAAACAAAAACAAACAATTAGAAACCGCCAATATTAGCCGGAGATGAATGCAACTTTCTCTGAAAGACAAGCAACCTTTTTAATTATTATTATTATTATTATTATTATTATTATTATTTTTTAAATGTTGCATACCCCTAGCTGTTGATGTACAAGGCAAGTTTTACGCTCAGTAGTTTGCCATTGCTTGTTACCAGCGCGGAGCGATCCGCTGCCTATTCTGGCAGCTGCTGTTTCCCCCACGTGGATATACGGGATTACGAACAATGTCGTTAACGCCTCGGCCAGGGAGACCGGCTTTTTAATTATACATATAATATAAATGCAACCAGCAACAAGCATTTTTAATTATATATAATATAAATGCAACTTGCAACAAGCGACCTTTTTAATTATATATATATATATATATATATATATATATATATATATATATATATATATATATATATATATATATATATAGACTCTGGTGATCGAGTGAAATGGCGAATCATGACCGCCCACGCCCAGCATGGCACATGATATATATATATATATATATATATATATATATATATATATATATATATATATATATATATATATATATATATAAATGCAACTGTTGTAGCTCCCGTGCTTCACAGGCAACATAAAACATACCACGAAATCTCACTTCACATGAACTTAATCCACAACTTAGTAAATTACAAGTAGAGTTAAAAAAAAACAAAAAACAAACAACGTATGCTTCAAAGATGGCAGCAGTATATTTGCGAATTCTACTTCAGCATTCATTCCCTTTTCCCGCCGTTAAATCCGTTTATTATGTCGTCTGCCGCTCTTATTTATAGTCACGCCGTGTCAATATTTGTGTTTCATCAGGTGATATCTCATTACTGGGTTATTAATAGCGTCCAAGATATGTATGTCCTGTCTGTCTGACTGTCTGTTCATCTATCTCTTTATGTGTACATCGGCGAGTGTGTCCTTTCGTCTCCCGTCCTGTCTGTCATACCTTATCATATCAGATCTCTGTCATATACGATCTTTGTACATCCAATCGTATTCTTATGAAGATTTTTTCCCCCCGCGTTTCCATCCTGTTTCAGGATATTGCGGTAAGCACCAGCATCTTTCAGCTGTGTCTTGATTCCTAGGCTAGATTACGCTCATCAGCACGCCACGACTTTCTGAGCGATCGGCTCCTATACTCTCATAAGTCACTGGCAGCGACTCGAACCACTTCTAATTCTCGTGCGCTCACGTCAACCACGAGAGTATTCGGGATTAACGGAGAAAGCTGCTAACTCCTCGGCCAGGGAACCGGCATTCTTATGAAGATGAAATCCAAATAATTGTATTCAGTACATTCCCTCACGCGGTTCTTCCTGTCTTCCTTCAGTAGCCAACAATCAGTTCCCAGGTAGATGGTGCCACTAGCAGCCTGACTAAAAGTCCGATTGCGTCTTCTTCTCATCGTTGAGTGCTCACCCCATCTAAATCACCCTTTCCAGATGTGGATCTGTCTGTTTTGTTGCTGTTTCAGCATTGTCATGGCATAAAAGGTGCGACAACTGCCAGTCAATCAACCTGTTAATTTTCTCGCACATACGCATGTCCTGGACAGAACAACCCTTCTATCCTATCCTATCCTATCCTATCCTTTTATATCCTATCATACCTATCCGTTCATATATTATCCCTTCATATCTTATCGTATCCTATCCCATCATATCCCATCCTTTCTTATCATATCATACAATATCCTTTCATATCCTATCATATCATATCCTATCCTATCTCATCCTTCCCTATCCTATCTTATCCTTTCATATCCTATCATATCCTACTATCCATCATACCCTAACCTATCCTATCCTATCCCAACCTGTCCTATCCTATCCTAACCTGTCCTATCCTATCCTAACCTGTCCTGTCCTATCCTAACCTGTCCTATCAAACCCATTCGTATACTATAATACGCTATGCTATCCTATCTTATCCTTTCTGGCATCTTTGTCAGTTTGTCTATCCTAATCTTTCACTTGCTATCCTATCTGTGAAAATGTTTAACCAAGCGGATACATTTAAATACCTAAGGGCAACTATAACATCACGTGAAAGATACACAACAGAGATTAAGAACCAAATAGGAAAAGCAAGAGCTTCATTAGAAAACAAAATAACAAGTATGTTATGCAGTCTGTCACTGTCAATGAATGTAAGAAAGATAATGCTGAAATGTTAAATAGAACCTGATTTACTGTGTGGCAGTGAATCTGGGAAAACAAATGAACAAATTAAGAGAATTTAGAAGCCTGCCTGCCTGCCTGCCTGCCTGCCTGCCTGTCTGTCTGGTCTGTCTGTCTGTCTGTCTGTCTGTCTGTCTGTCTGTCTGTCTGTCTGTCTGTCTGTCTGTCTGTCGCTTTATCCATCCATATATCCACCCGCCCATCCTCCCATCCTTCCATCCAGTTGAAGTGAAAGAGCTTCACATATGTTCCAATATGAGGTGAGATAATTAGTTCCCTTCACCACCGCCACCCACATTCACATACATCTGATACTGACTTCACACTTCCGAGGCGAACCTAAACCCCCTAGGGGCAGTTGGAAACAAAATCTCTCCACAAACAGGAACTTCCGGAGACCTAGTCTTATTCGTCTTCTCCGATAAATAAGAGCTGTCTGGTTTGTTGCAGCCTAGGTCATGCCAAGGACACATCCTCTGCGATCCCCCTCTCTCTCCTCCACCCAACCCTCCTACTTCTCCTCCCCAACAACCTCCACCTCCCCCTCCCCTCCTATTTTGTCTCCAGGCGGAGATAAGATATCCTGAATGTTCCAAATATTTGCCAAATATTTTCTTCTCATTCTTCTTCTACTCTTTATCCGGTGATGGAGAATAAGCACCCAACCAACAGGCCGGACCTTCCTTTCTTTTGCCGTCTCATGAAGCTCTCTGCATGCCTTCCTCATATTATTCATGTCGCTAATTGTCTTGTGAGTGTGTGTATGTATTTTAGGTGATCCTATATTTCTTTTGTCTTATGGGTTTCATTGAAGCAGTATATCATTCACTGGTCAAATTCCGAGGTTATTGAAACAACTTCTTACGTACAGATCAACACTCATAGAAGGACAGTGTAGTTTGAAAGGATTGCTAACACTGAACACCGATGTCACCCCAAATGCCATAGTCTCTTCCTATAGATCACACAGGCAGAATCTCAGTACTGTACACGGACTCTGTAGCACTCGCGAGGATACGAATGTGTGGATACCAGCATCGGATATTCTTTGTTCTAATTTTAAAAGTTAGGTCCAAATTGGTATGTCCAGTCTGCTTGTATCGATTTCCAACTCCCGATGTAGTTTTAACTTGCAAATAACTAACGACAATTGCCAATAACATGCAAATAACTAACTGATTAGAGACATTAGACGCAGACAGTCAAAATGTTTTGGGCTTGTTGTGAGAAGAAATGGATTGGAAAACTTGGTTACAACTGGTAAGATCGAAGGGAACAGACCAAGGTGAAGACCTAGAAGCAAATACCTGGATGGCTTGGCCTCGTGACATGGTCGAGACAGAAACACGGAGCTGATCCACGACTCTGGTGATCGAGTGAGATGGCAAAACATGACCGCCCACGCTTACCGGCATGGCACATGATGGATGGATGGAACTAACAATGATAGCCGGGAAGAGACTAATGGAAGTTGAAAATTATACACGACTATTAAAAGAGGTCTTAGTCAGATATAACTGGGCTACCGTATGACAGTAGGCGGTACTATCTGCTTTCTGTTAGTGCCGAATGTTGGGCGGCGTTCACCAAACCCGACACCCCACATTGTGCCAACGGCTTCTAGCGCGGTCAGGCCTTACCCTAGTGTGAGGACATGTAGGTTAAATGTCATGACTTGGAGGTCAGCGTGGCCAAATGGAAAAGAACACATGTTGTTAAACATCCGCCGAGCTGATGCCGACCTAAGGGGTTCAACCTCTACAACGGACAGTTGGACTAAAATGTTACCGCCTCTTCCTTGACTTGGGGACGTAAATTACACGTACATCTGAAGTTGGAGTGGATTCACCTGATGAAGAAGGACACTGGTAATTTTTTGTTGTTGTTCCATATCCTATTTTACAGGACATTGCAGTCAGCACCAGCATTTTTCAGCTGTTGTTGATGTCTTGACAAGTTTTACGTTCAGTAGTTTGCCATTGCTTTCTGAACGAAAACTGACCTGAACTTCCGGGTCGAGCCAGCCTATAATGGACACCAGAAAATTTACTTGAACTTCCCGGTCGAGCCAACCTATAATGGGCACCAGAAAATTGACCTGGACTTCCGGGTCGTGTCAGCCTATAATGGACACCAGAAAATTGACCTGAACTTCCGGGTCCAGCCAGTCTATAATGGGTACCAGAAAATTGACCTGAACTTCCGGGTCGAGGAAGCTTATAATGGACACAAGAAAATTGACCTGGACTTCCGGGTCGAGCCAGTCTATAATGGACACCAGAAAATTGACCTGGACTTCCGGGTCGAGTCAGTCTATAATGGACACCAGAAAATTGACCTGAACTTCCGGATCGAGCCAGTCTATAATGGACACCAGAAAATTGACCTGGACTTCCGGGTCGAGCCAGTCTATAATGGACACCAGAAAATTGACCTGAACTTCCGGGTCGAGGAAGCTTATAATGGACACCAGAAAATTGACCTGAACTTCCGGGTCGAGCCAGTCTATAATGGACACCAGAAAATTGACCTGGACTTCCGGGTCGAGCCAGTCTATAATGGACACCAGAAAATTGACCTGAACTTCCGGATCGAGCCAGTCTATAATGGACACCAGAAAATTGACCTGGACTTCCGGGTCGATCCAGTTTATAATGGACACCAGAAAATTGACTTGAACTTCCGGGTCGAGGAAGCTTATAATGGACACCAGAAAATTGACCTGGACTTCCGGGTCGAGCCAGTCTATAATGGACACCAGAAAATTCTTGGGCAGTAAAGGCGGTCGGCGTGATATTGAAGTGACCACTGGAGTGACCGATAGGTCTGGACCTAGCACCATTTGCTGAGTGCTTTAGTCAGAGCCCAGGGACAATATACAGACACTAGCACATAAGTCAAGAAGCACATAGGGGCGGATGAAGGAATATTTAGATACCCATAATTGATTACTCGCCAAGGGATAATAAATCGTCTGAAGCCATTTCCCATATCTGCCGTGGGTTTATATATCACGGAAATATTGTCATTGCGTTTTAATACAACATGTCTGCTATTATTTTATCAATTTTCAAGTCATAAATGTGACACACCCTTACTTCCCATTTTCCGTCATCCATTTTTGTTTGCTCCAAGCCTACTTTTTGTCTGGCACAGAATCTGTTTAAAGAGATGCAGAGGATGCAGCAGCAAAGGGAAACCTCCGAGACCTTCAGAGCACCACATGTCCTAAACTGCGGCTGGAGGACAAACAACACACACACATTCCGTGACTGTAACGGACTCACAGAGCATGTTGAGAAGGGTGAAGACAGGCATGCTTCCTGCAAAGCGGCATGCTTTAATTAAACAATCCAAGATAGGGAGCATCTGTTGGATATTTCCCCCAGGACATACTGGTGTGTTGGGGAACGAGCAGGCGGACAGATTGGCTGGGTATGCACCCCTGGGTGGGGTACTGGAGTATGATAAGGCACACGTGGTTAGGGCCCTTTGGGATTATGTGTAGGTCATTTTACAGGACAGATGTAAAAGCATTTCACAGCTCACAGTGTCGCCCACAAACTTACTCAGTAGCAGGGCGACGGAGCCATGTACTACCAGCCCAACATGAGGAAAATGCCATTGCAAACCGTAGATACAAGCATAAACACGCCACAGGCCTTAACGGTTCAATGCCTAACCGCCATATTGGCGACCGAAGTGAAATGTATAGTGTGGAAGAACAGATACATCATCAGAGCGTTGAGAGAATGGTTTGGCAGGGAGCGACCACAGGTTCAGGCCGACACTTTCCGAGGAAAGGCCAGACGGACACATAATCAGACTGCAGCTGGTATCATTAGTATTTGGACTCTTCGCTGGATGTTGAAGATGAGGATGGAGTACTTATGGGAAAAGCCCTAGTATTGCCTTGTCTGTTCTTGACTCAATTCAATTCATTTACTCTATCATTAACATGTAAAGAGTTTACAATCTGAAAAATAACCTTTTATTTTATAACAACAGTTTCAGGTCTCTACTTCATGTGTTTTTTTATTCTTACGGAATTATTTATTACGGTAATTTAATATGTTTAATCAAGTTACGATATTTGCCCCTCTCCATTGTTTTTTTTCGTTATTCGGTGTGTTTTGAGCAGAGGCAACACTGTATCACGCTGTGACGTATTACATCTTCACGCTATTCGGTCTTACCATAATTAGGTCAAAGGGAGCAGGCGACGAGTTCCTTTACAAACGCTTTTGCTTCACTAAATATACGTAGGGAAGGTGCACGTTGTCTACACCGGGAGCTAAAGTTGCGATTCCCTGGGTTAGTTATCAGATAAAACAGTTTGGGATAGAACGGGTTAAAATTAATCATCATCATCATCATCATCATCATCGTCATCGTCGTCGTCGTCGTCGTCCAGTGCCTTGCCGGCTGGCGTGCCCAATCATGCCTGTCCACAAATTACGATCTCCGACGTCATGGATCAATTCATGTGTTTACTCCCTTCCGTGCCATAACACAAGGCTGTCAATAATCTTTTTCAGACTGTTTTCCTCTATCTCTCTGTCTGCAAATCTTTCCGGTTGTCACAATATGTTCCAGTTGTTGTCTTCTCATAACGCTGCTAAAAAACGAGGATTGCCTCTTTCTGATGTTTGTGATAAGTTGTCTTTGCGACTCAGCTTCCCTTAAAATATCATGATTGCTCTTTTTTGGTACAACTGTTGTAAACAGGCATATTGTCTTTACATTCTTCCCCCCCCCCCACACACACACACATAACGGAGGGAGAAGACGATGACAACGATTGAGAAGGATTTGGAAGTGGATTTCGAGGACGCGAACATGGAAGCAGGAGGAGGAGAATGAGGGAGTAGGAACCGATAACCACAACAACGGGAGTGACAACGAGAAAGAGAAATTGTGATGATGGAGGAAGAGAAAAAGCAGCAGCATCAGCAGCCGACGACTGAAGAGGATAAGACAATGAAGAAGAAGACAGAGAAAGGGAAAGACAGACGGACGGAGAAAAGGGAGGGAAGATTTGAAGCAATAACAGAGTCAATCAGTCAACCAATCAGATGCCGTCTCCACAATGAAGGTTGGCAGCAATGGATATTCAACTCATTTGTCTCTCGCCCTGACTGTACATTTTGTCAGATTGATATTCGTCCATCTCTTGATGTTATCTTCCCACTTGTATCATTTTATACCTTTTGCTCTCTTGCCCTCAACATTGCCCTCCAGTATGGTTTTATAAGAGTGGTATA
This sequence comes from Cepaea nemoralis, assembly GCA_014155875.1. Classification (NCBI taxonomy): domain Eukaryota; kingdom Metazoa; phylum Mollusca; class Gastropoda; order Stylommatophora; family Helicidae; genus Cepaea; species Cepaea nemoralis. The sequence goes on along the minus strand of JACEFZ010007668.1, from coordinate 212,074 downwards.
TCTTTTAACGTGACCGAAATATTTCACTTGCCTCTTTATTTCTTTCATCAACTCTCTTTTCATTCCCAGTTTTTCTAGAAAATCTGTATTTGCTTGTTTTTGTTTCCACGAAATACGACATATTCTTCTGTATATCCACATCTCCAGGGTATCTATTCGACTAAACAGAGTAGGGATGTGTTAAAGAAGCAGAGAGAAAGGACATAATGGCAGAGAGAAAGGACACACCGGTTGGTTAACTTCCAGAGAGAGCGCAAATGGCTGGCATATTGCTCGTGCCCCGTTGGGAACAAGCCACGGGAGAATACACGAATAATAGGCTCCAGTGATTATATGATTGTCGGGTCGACGCTGTGTCTGCTCATAATGGGTTCGTGGCACGTGGGACGACTTCACAAGGGTTGGGTTAGCGTGGGTTAGTTCCACGCGGGTTGGTTTTTAAATGGATTGGTTTCATGTGACGCGAATTGTCTTTGGTGTGGTTTGACACAGCTTGGTTTTACGCGGGTTGGCTTTACATTAATTGGTTTGACGTGGGTTGGTTTAACGTAAGTTGGTTTTACACGAGATGGTTGTACATTGGCTATGTTTTATGCGAATTGGCTTCATGTGGGTGGTTTTTTTTTTTAAAGATAAGTTGGTTTCCCGTTTATTGGTTTTACGTTAATTGGTTTACGTTGACGTGTTTCACATAAGTTGGTTTCTCGTTGGCTGGTTTTACACGAATTGGTTTCACCTTGACTGGTTTTACATGAGTTGGTTTTACATGAATGGTTTTACATGAGTTGGTTTTACATGAGTTGGTTTTACATGAATGGTTTTACATGGATTGATTTCACACAGAGATAGTTCACATGGGTTGGTTGTGTATGTCTTGCTGATGTCTTTATTGGCTTGTAGTTTTCACATCTTTTTAATGTGTATTGTTTCCTGGATGTTTATTGTGTCCTAGATGTGTATTGCGTCCAGTATGTGTATTGTGTCCATGATGTGTATTGTTTCCTGGAAAAGAAGTTCCTCGATGTCTAAGTGTTCTTATACATAGTGGAATCTCTTGTCCAAGGTGTCCGCAATGTCCGCTGTCCACCATGCTGTGTTCATCCTTCCGTGACCATCTTCATGTGTCCATTCTATGTCCATCATCCAGTGTCTATCCATCCTGTGTCCATCTTCAGATGTCCATCATGTGTCCATCCATTCTGTGTCCATCATGTGTCCGTCCATCCTGTGTCCATCCTCCTTTTGTCTATCCTTGTCCATCCCCCTGTGTCCATAATACTGTGTCCATCCTCCTGCGTCCATCCCCCTGTGTCCACCCTCCTGTGTCCATCCCCCTGTTCCATCCTCCTGCGTTCATCCTCCTGTGTCCATCCTGTTTCCATCCCCCTGTGTCCATCCTCCTGTGTCCATCCTGTTTCCATCCCCCATGTGCCCATCCTCCTGTGTCCATCCTCCTGTCTCCATCCTACTGTGCCCATCCTCCTGTGTCCATCCTGTGTCTATAACTCTGTGTCCATCCTACTGTATCAATCCTCCTGTGTCCATTCAGTTTCGATCCTCCTATGTCCATCCTCCTGTGTCTATCCTGTGTCCATCCCCCTGTGTCCATAATACTGTGTCCATAATACTGTGTCCATCCTCCTGTGTCTATCCTGTGTCCATCCCCCTGTGTCCATAATACTGTGTCCATCCTCCTGTGTCCATCCCCCTGTTCCATCCTCCAGCGTTCATCCTCCTGTGTCCAACCTGTTTCCATCCCCCATGTGTCCATCCTCCTGTGTCCATCCTCCTGTCTCCATCCTACTGTGTCCATCCTCCTGTGTCCATCCTGTGTCTATCCCTCTGTGTCCATCCTACTGTATCAATCCTCCTGTGTCCATTCAGTTTCCATCCTCCTGTGTCCATCCTCCTGTGTCCATTCTACTGTGTCCATCCTCCTGTGTCCATCCTCCTGTGTCCATTCTACTGTGTCCATCCTCCTGTGTCCATCCTATGTCTATCCCTCTGTGTCCATCCTACTGTATCAATCCTCCTGTGTCCATTCAGTTTCCATCCCCCTGTGTCCATTCTACTGTGTCCATCCTCCTGTGTCCATCCTCCTATGTCCATCCTCCTGTGTCCATCCTGTGACCACCCCTCTGTGTCCATCCTCCTGTTTCCTTCCAACTGTGTCCATCCTCCTGTATCCATCCTCCTGTGTCCATCCTACTGTGTCCTTCCTACTTTGTCCATACCCCAGTGTCCATCCCCCTGTGTCCATCCTAATGTGTCCATCCTCCTGTGTCCATCGTCCTTTTTCCATCCTAATGTGTCCATCCTGTGTCCATCGTACTGTGTCCATCCTACTGTGTCCTTCTTACTGTGACCATCCTACTGTGTCCATCCTACAGTGTCTTTCCTCCTGTGTCCATCCTCCCGTGTCCATCCTCCTGTGTACATCCTTCTTTGTCCATACCCCAGTGTCCATCCCCTGTGTCCATCCTCCTGTGTCCATCCTTTGTCCATCTTCCTGTGTCCATCCTGTGTCCACCCCTTGTGTCCATCCTTCTGTGTCCATCCTGTGTCCATCCTCCTATGTCCATCCTCCTATGTCCAACCTCCTGTGTCCACCCCCTGTCCATACTCCTGTTCCATCCTCCTGTGTCCTTCCTGTTTCCATCCCCCATGTGTCCATCCTCCTGTCTCCATCCTACTGTGTCCATCCTCCTGTCTCCACCCTACTGTGTTCATCCTCCTGTGTCCATCCCGTGTCTATCCCTCTGTGTCCATCCTACTGTATCCATCCTCCTGTGTCCATCCAGTTTCCATCCTCCTGTGTCCATCCTCCTGTGTCCATCCTACTGAGTCCGTCATCCTGAGTCCATCCCTCTGTGTCCATCCTCCTGTCCTTCCGTGTCCATCCTCCTATGTTCATCCTACTGTGTCCATCCTACTTTGTCCATACCCCAGTGTCCATCCCCCTGTGTCCATCCTCCTGTGTCCATCCTCCTGTGTCCATCCTGTGTCTATCCCCCTATGTCCATCCTGTGTCTATCATGTGTCCATCATCCTGTATCTATCCTTCTGTGTCCATCCTCATGTGTCCATCATCCTGTGTCCTTCCTCCTGTGTTCACCCTCCTGTGCCCATCCTATGTCCATCCTGTGTTCACTCTCCTGTGTCCATCCTATGTCCATCCTGTGTTCACTCTCCTGTGCCCATCCTATGTCCATCCTGTGTTCACCCTCCTGTGCCCATCCTATGTCCATCCTGTGTTCACCCTCCTGTGCCTATCCTATGTCCATCCTGTGTTCACTCTCCTATGTCCATCCTGTGTTCACTCTCCTGTGTCCATCCTATGTCCATCCTGTGTTCACCCTCCTGTGCCCATCCTCCTGTGTCTATCCTTCTGTGTGCATCCTATGTCCATCCTCTTGTGTCCATCATCCTATGTCCATCCTATGTCCATCTTGTGTCCATCTTGTGTCCATCCTGTGTCCAACCATCCTGTGTCCATCCTCCTGTGTCCATCCTCATGTATCCATCCTCCTGTGTCTATCCTTCTGTGTGCATAATTCTATTTGGCAGTCACTTTCACTTGTTTAGGAAGCGCCCATCTTCCATCAAATATCTGACCAAACCCTCACTTCATGGGCACCTCGCCGTTTTAACAGACGGTAGTTTGTTACATTGCGCTACACACAAAAGGGGGCATTATAACTACAACCCATAGCGGTAAGACCAAGGGTGGAGTTATTCCTCTCCTTAGCACAAAGCCTGGACTGAATTGTAGAGACCATGTGTTGCCCATGCAGCATTATCCCTCCCTCGGTCTGCCTATTTTACTCCAGAGGAAAGGCAGCAATGAACAAGTCCTTCAAGAAACAAATGAAGATCGTAAACTTATTAGAGACATTAGACGTAGACAGTCACAATTTTTTGGGCATGTTATGAGAAGAAATGATCTGGAGAACTTGGTGACAACTGGCAAGATCAAAGGGAACAGACCAAGGGGAAGACCTAGAAGCAAGTACCTGGATGGCTTGGCCTTGTGGCATGATCGAGACAGAAACATGGAGCTGATCCACGACTCTGGTGATCGAGTGAGATGGCAGAACATGACCGCCCACGCTTACCAGCATGGCACATGATGGATGGAAAGGTAACACCAATTTATCTGGAACAAGACAAGCTGCAGATGCTGCCGGATCAGCAAAGCAATGCTTTGTCCGCCTATCGAAGCTTCGATCCTAGACCAGTTACCGACCAAGACTTAGGGCCTCGTCTGCCCTGATATGAAGTTTAGCCACAAACAATATGTTGAACGATTTATTGCCTGGTATATTTCGCTGCACCTCGTCAAGTGCATACTGCAGAGTTAAGCTAAAACAATTAAAACAAATAATCACCGGTATTGTTCTAATGTGGAACATTCTTATCCCCACTGTCATTTCAAATTTACAACAAACCTTTTCTGTTTGCACAAAACTGGGTGTAACTGCCTAATTGCTAATGCCTCACTATATTTGAGAAATGGTTTAGTGTTCGTCGAATACAGTACATAAAACGCTTTTTCTTTGTTCACACTATGACAGCATCTTATTAAATGTTGAGAAATCGACGATGACGGCTTTTTTAAGCCTTTCGATTTCACAGGGATTCCTGAAGGCTGATTAAGGGGCACTAAGGCAATAGGTTGTTTTGAATTTTTGAAACTGTGACTTTTGATATGGCCACACTTTTTCAGATTTCGAGATATTACGTTGTTTATGCGGCAGTTTTCTGGGATATTCAGACCTGATAAAATGTCCGTAATTTCCTTCTCCTTTGTCCACTATAGTCTACAAACTTTTCTGTAGATGAAAAGCCCTGACTGTCTTTTTTTGTGATTGCGAAATATCACGCGCGCACGCGAGCGCACACACACACACGCAACTACACACACATATGAAGCACTTGAGAAGAAAAAAAAAATATAAGAATAAACACACAGAGAAATCGATACATAAACGCTGTCTGCTATTGTAAATAAGAAATGAAATGTTAAAGCTGCAATCTTGTTATCTGTATTCTCAGATAAACATGGAAGATTTCACATGATGGGTGCAATCAGTGGCATTCATGAGATAGTCTGCCTGTCTTTGTCTGTCTGTCAGTCGGTCGGTCTGTCGGTCGGTCTGTCGGTCGGTCTGTCTGTCGGTCTGTCTCTGTCTCGATCTGTCTCTGTCTGTCTGTCTCTGTCTGTCTGTCTTTGAATACCATTATCTGGGTCTGTGTGCATCTATCTCTGTCTCTCTGGGTCTCTTTAACACCCACATCTATCTATCAAAGCGACTACTTTTCCTACCTTCCCATTCACCATTCCACCACTCCTTCCATCTTTCCACCAACGAATCCACCATTCCGTCTGTGAATTGATTTCCCTGTCTAGCTAACATGTCTACATAATATACCCCTCCGCCTGCCTGATTACCACTTATCTCTCACCCTATAAATCTCATTAAATATGAAGCAGCACTTATCCGGGTAGCCATGCCGGAACTTTATACACTTTACCTGATCTGCTTTAGGCTAATTACTTACCTGCTGTCTGCAGGTAATGCAGAGTTTGCATTTATTTGTTTTCTGCCTTATCCTTATTTCTATCCCCGTGTCCATCTATCTGCGCATGTCCAGGAAATGATAGCTAGATAAAAGCGCTGGTAATTACGTTCTTGTTTATGGAATTATTTCTTTTTGTGTTAAAATAGCTGTTCAACCATTGTTGTGACAGGACTGTGTGAGGGCAGATCTAGAACTGCAATAATGTGAGATATTTGCACGGAAGGTTATTTTTAATTCCTTTTTTTTTTTGTATTTCTAATTGTAGACTGGGATATCTATCTGCTCACCTGCCTGCCTGCCTACCTACCTACCTACCTCCCTACCTACCTACCTACTTAACTACCTACCTACTTAACTACCTACCTAACTACCTACCGACCTACCTACTTAACTACCTACCTACCTACCTAACTACCTACCTAACTACCTACCTACCTAACTACATACCTACTTAACTACCTACCTACTTAACTACCTACCCACATACCTACCTACCTTACATACCTACCTACCTACATACCTACCTAACTACCTACTTACCTACCTGCCTACCTACCTACCTACCTATCTACCTACCTAACTACCTACCAACCTACTGACTACCTAACAAACTATCTACCTAACTATCTACATAACTACCTACCTACCTACTGAACTACCTAACTAACTATATACCTAACTAACTACCTACCAACCTACTGAACTACCTAACTACCTAACTACCTACCTACTGAACTACCTAACTAACTATCAACCTAACTACCTACCTACCTACTGAACTACCTAACTAATTATCTACCTAACTATCTACCTAGCTAACTACGTACCTACTGAACTACCTAACTACCTACCTACCTAACTACTGAACTACCCAACTACCTACCTACCTAATACATACCTACCTACCTACTGAACTACCTAACTACCTATCAACCTAACTACCTACCGACCTACCTACCTAACTACCTACCTAACTACCTACTGAACTACCTAAATACCTATCAACCTAACTACCTACCGACCGACCTACCTAACTACCTACCTAACTACCTACCTACATAACTAACTACCTACCTACCTAACTACCTACCTACCTAACTAACTACCTAACTACCTACCTACCTACCTACCTAACTACCTAACTACCTACATAACTAACTACCTACCTACCTAACTACCTACATAACTAACTACCTACCTACCTAACTACCTACCTACCTACCTACCTACCTAACTACCTACCTACCTACCTAACTACCTAACTAACTAATACCTACTTAACTACCTACCTACCTAACTACCTACCCATATACCTACATACCTAACTACCTACCCACATACCTACATACCTTACCTACCTACCTACTTACCTACCTGTCTAACTAACTAACTACCTATCTACCTACCTACCTACCTACCTAACTAACCACCTAACTACCTACTTACGTACATGCCTACCTACATACCTAACTCCTTAATAATTACCTACCTACCTGCCTATCTACCTACCTAACTACCTACCAACCTACTGACTACCTAACTATCTACCTACCTAACTATCTACCTAACTACTTACCTACCTACTGAACTACCTAACTAACTATTTACCTAACTAACTACCTACTTACCTACTGAACTACCTAACTATCTAACTACCTACCTACCTAACTATCTACCTAACTACCTACCTACCTACTGAACTACCTTACTACCTAACTATCTACCTAACTACCTAACTACCTACTGAACTACCTAACTAACTTTCTACCTAACTAACTATCTACCTACCTAACTACTGAACTATCTAAGTACCTATCAACCTAACTACCTACCTACCTACCTATCTACTGAATTACCTAACTACCTATCTACTTAACTAACTACCTACCTACCTACCTACTGAATTACCTAACTACCTATCAACCTAACTAACTACCTACCTACCTACTGAACTACCTAACTAACTACCTACCTAACTAACAACCTATCTACCTTCTGAACTACCTACCTACCTACCTATCTACCTAACTACCTACCTACCTACTGAACTACCTAACTAACTACCTACCTAACTAACTACCTATCACCTACCTAACTACCTACCTACCTAACTACCTACCCACATACCTACCTACCTACCTATCTGACTACCTACCTACCTAACTACCTACTTACGTACGTGCCTACCTACATACCTAACTACCTAATACTACCTATCTATTTACTTACCTACCTATATACCTAACTACCTAACTACCTACCTAACTACCTACATATTTACCTTAATACTTGCCTACCTACTTACCTACCTACCTAACTACTTAACTACTTTTTTTTAACTACTTACCTACCTACCTACATACCTACCTACCTACTTAATACCTACCTACTTATCTACCTACCTACTTACCTACCTTCCTATCTACCTAGCTGCCTGCCAGCGTGCCTTTCTGCTTGCTTGCTTGTGTGTCTGTCTGTCTGCCTACCTACCCACATTTTATCTATCTATCTTCCTATCTCCACCCTATCTACCTACCTCTATCCCTACCTGGCTGTCTACCTCCCTCTTGACCTACTTACCTACCTTCGTACCTACTCGCCTGCATGTCTGTCTGTCTGTCCGTCCGTCCGTCCGTCTGTCTACTTACACATATACCTACCTACCTACTTTCCCATCTCCACCCTACCTATCTCCCTCCCTACCCCCCAGTCTACCTACTTACCTACCTATCTACCTACTTAATTATCTACCTACCTACCGACCGACCGAATGACCAACCTACTTACCTATCTATCTACCTACCACCCTCACTCTCTACCTACCACCCTCACTCTTTACCTATCACCCTCACTCTCTACCTACCACCCTCACTCTCTACCTACCACCCTCACTCTTTACCTATCACCCTCACTCTCTACCTACCACCCTCACTCTGTACCTACCACCCTCCCTCTTTACCTATCACCCTCATTCTGTACCTACCACCCTCCCTCTCTACCCACCACCCTCTCTCTCTACCTACCACCTTCAATCTCTACCTACCAGTCTTCCTCTCTACCTACATACCTACCTGCCTACCTACCTACCCACCCACTAACCTACTTACCCCTCCCTCCCCTGTCTACCCCGTACATTTCTTCCTTCCTTCCTATCTCTGTCCGTTCGACCATCTCTGTCTTTCAGCCTGCCCAGCTGTCCGATAGCTCGGTCTGTATTGTGTCTCTCTCTGTTCATCCAGCTCCTTCTTAGTCTCTCCGAATATATCTCTGTTTGTCATTCCCTGAGTCAGTGTGCATCAATCTCTGTCTCTCTTTTACACTCACATCTATCAAAGTGACTACTTTTCCTTCCTTCCCCCTCACCATTCCACCACTCCTTCCACCTTTCCACCAACGGATCCACCATTCCGTCTGTGAATTGATCTCCCTGTCTAGCTAACATGTCTACATAATATATCCCTCCGCCTGCCTGATTACCACTTATCTCTCACCTTATAAATCTCATTAAAAAATGAAGCAGCACTTATCCAGGTAGCTATGCCGGAACTTTATACACTTTACCTGATCTGCTTTACGCTAATTACCTACCTGCTTTCTGCAGGTAATGCATAGTGTGCACTTATTTGTTTTCTGCCTTATCCTTATGTCTATCCCCGTGTCCGTCTATCTGCGCATGTACAGGAAATGCGAGCTGGATTAATGTGCAGGTAATTAAGTTCGTGTATTGAAGGAATAAAATGGTAAGACAAAATCACTAATGTGGAGTTGATGGGGAGAATTAGACAAACAGCAATGAACCAACAGGTGCGAGAAAGGCGCTGTCGCTGGATAAGTCATACATTGAAAAAAAAAATAAAAACCCCGAGAAGAGTATAACTATTGAAGTCTTGGTCTGGAAAGTACAGGGCAAAAGAAATGGAGAGATACACACAGACTCTTGGACAAAAGAAGGAACAGAACTGATCAATATGGGAAGGATATGGACAGAGCTGCATGAGATAGCTAAAGGAAAGGGGGCTAGCAGTGAGTTGGTAAAAGGCCTACTTCCCAACGGGGACAGCGGGCGGAAGTAGAATTAAGTTCTTGCTTATCGAAATAAGAGGGTAAGTTAATAAGTAAGTCACAAATGGTTGTAGAAAAATAACTAAATATGATAACAACTTGAAACCAATTTATTTGTACACATACATTGCCCCTTTATTTCTCACATAATTTCCACCAACATTGATGCACGTATCCCATAGTTCTCCCAAACCGGCTGCACAGAACTGCGTGCTATGTTTTCTAAACGTTGTTTTCACTTCGCATTCAACTTCGGCATCATTCGCGAAATGTCTCCCGCCAAGGTGAGATTTCAGTGGACTTAGCCCCTAGCGATTTCCAGTAAAGCGATGCATAGTTGGGAAGAAAAAGTTACGGCGGCGAGTCAATAAGTAAGTCACACAGGTCTGTGGGATGGCAGATAAAACTATGGGATAAGTGCATCAATATTGGTGGGAATTATGTTGAGAAATAAAGGGGCAATGTATGTATATAAATAAACTGGTTTCAAGTTGTTATCATATTAAGTTATTTTTCTACAACCATTTGTGACTTACTTATTAACTTACCCTCGTAGAATTAAGTTTTTGCTTATCGAAGTAGTTTGTTTGTGTTGAAATTGCTGTTCAGTTATCATTGTGACATGACTGTATGAGGAAAGATCTAGAACTTCAATGTTATGAGGACAGATTTAAAACTAAAACGTTATGATGAAAGATTTAGATATGCAATGTTATGATGGAAAGATTTAGATATGCAATGTTATGATGAAAGATTTAGATATACAATGTTATGATGAAAGATTTAGATATGCAATGTTATGATGAAAGATTTAGATATGCAATGTTATGAGGCAAGATTTAGACATGCAATGTTATGAGGCAAGATTTAGATATGCAATGTTATCATGAAAGATTTAGATATGCAATGTTATGATGAAAGATTTAGATATGCAATGTTATGATGAAAGATTTAGATATGCAATGTTATGATGAAAGATTTAGATATGCAATGTTATGATGAAAGATTTAGATATGCAATGTTATGATGAAAGATTTAGATATGCAATGTTATGAGGCAAGATTTAGATATGCAATGTTATGATGAAAGATTTAGATATGCAATGTTATGATGAAAGATTTAGATATGCAATGTTATGAGGAAAGATTTAGATATGCAATGTTATGATGAAAGATTTAGATATGCAATGTTATGAGGAAAGATTTAGATATGCAATTTTATGAGGAAAGATTTAGATATGCAATGTTATGATGAAAGATTTAGATATGCAATGTTATGATGAAAGATTTAGATATGCAATTTTATGATGAAAGATGTAGATATGCAATGTTATGATGAAAGATTTAGATATGCAATGTTATGATGAAAGATTTAGATATGCAATGTTATGATGAAAGATTTAGATATGCAATGTTATTGAGGAAATATCTAGAACTACAATGTTATGAGTAAAGATTTTGATATGCAATGTTATGACGGAAGTTCTAGAACTGCAATGTTGAGACAGTTGCACAGAGATTGTGTTAAATCAGTGGTTCTCAACCTTTTTTGGCCCATTCCCCCCTTCACCATATTTTCAGAACGCCATTCCCCCCTTCCTATCAAAAATTTGGCCCGTTCCCCCCTTCACCGTATTTTCAGAACGTCATTCCCCCCTCCTTTCATATTTCCTATCTAAACATCCCCCACACCTACACAGTATACGTAAAAGTGGAAGGCAAATGTAATAGCTATACTAAAACGAAGTCTAAGACATCCACATAAAACATGATTGTTGTGGTCTACTTACTTTATAAAATGAATTTTAGAAGGACGAGACATACATAACTGTAAAGTATGAAGGGAAAAACTAGGTCAAGTAATCTGTTCTTGTATCAACACGATCTTGAAATGGTCTTCATATCCCCCCTGGAAACCATGAATTCCCCCCTGGGGGGGGGGGGGGGGGAATTTCCCCACCGGTTGAGAACCACTGTGTTAAATTGTTCTTGTATTTCTGGTTTTACACAGAGATATGTGTTAAATTGTTCTTGTATTTCTGGTTTTACACAGAGATATGTGTTAAATTGTTCTTGTATTTCTGGTTTTACACAGAGATATGTGTTAAGAACGACATACGGACAAATATCCGGACATATATTTATACCGACAGTGGACAGAAGATATTCGGAGAGGCAGACGGTGTTGTAGACTAAGATGTAGACAGACAACGTAGGATACAGACAGAGCGTTAGTAGGAATCTGTTTCATTATTATCAGCATCATCCAGTGTCTTGCCGTCTTGCGTGGGCCATCATGCTTATCCACAAATTGTGACATCCGATGGTATGAATTAATTCATGTGTTGACTCCCTTCCGTGCCATGTCACACGACTGTCAAGAAAGAATATTTTCTCTCGCTGTCTTCCTTTATCTATTTTTCCACAAATCTTTCCCATTGTTACAAAATGTTTAAGTTTTTGTCTTCTCATAATGTAGCCCAAAATGATGACTGCTTCTTTCTATTATTTGTGATAAGCTGTCTTTGCGACTCAGCCTCCCTCGAAATGTTCAGATTGCTCATTTATGGCTGTCCAATGAGTTTTCAACATTCTTCTATAAAATTACACATCCAAGGCTTCTATGAATTTGTTCGCCTGTTTACTATTAGTTAGATGATTCTGTTTAGAGGAAAGAGACCTTACTCAAATGCATACCGTAATAGGACACATTTGAGATGTATAACTGGGTTTAGCCCTCCTCCGCAAAGAGGAACGCGGATTAAGAGTAAATGTAGAATTTGATCACTCTTAGTTTTAACTCACTTGTAACTCGACTGGTTGTTGTTGTATATTGTTGAATGTTGTTCTGGCCGTTCCTATTCTCCTTTGTCTGTCTCAGGCTTGCCAAGGTTTGTTAATACTTGTTCTAGGTAAGAATAACTTGTATAGGATATTTGATTTTCGTCAGAAGACGGTCAGACAGCGCCTTTGTTTCCTTCTCTCACGATTTGTCCATGTCTCTGTCTTACTTGTCTGTCTGTCCTCTGACTGGCCGCCCATCTGTCTGCTTGTCTGTCTGCTTGTCTATCTGCTTGTCTGTCTGATTGTCTGTCTGCTTTTCTGTCTGCTTGTCTGTCTGATTGTCTGTCTTCTTGTCTGGGTGCCTGCCTGCCCGTATGTATGCCTCCCCGTCTGCCTGCCAGCCAGCCTGTCTGTCTGTCTGTCTGTCTGTCTGTCTGTCTGTCTGTCTGTCTGTAAGATGAGTGATTTGAAGGGCCGAATGTAAGACGGTATTGTGTGCCCAATTTGTTACCCTTTGAAAATAAAGTCCGTTAGTTCGTTCGTTCATTCGTTCATTCGTTCATTCATTCGTTCGTTCTGCCTGCCTGCCTGCCTGCCTGCCTGCCTGTCTTCACGAATTTTGTTTCTGTCTTACGTTTGAATGTCACCCTAACCATTCTTCATTTTCATATTCTATACCGCTCCCTTCTCTCCTCTCTCATCCATTCTCTCATTCTCCCCGATACTTTCTATCAATCTGTACCCGTCTTTACACGCCTTGTCTGTCCATCTTCATCCTAGTGCGACTATTGAAAACGCCTCTACAACTTGAGAGGCAGAGGAAGAGGAGGAGGAGGAGGAAGGGGGGGGGGGAAAGAAGAGTACAGACAGCTGATTATCCCGAGCACATCGCGTCATCACGAACATCACACAATTTGCACAATTCAACATTTTATAAATCTGAAATTCAAATGTGATTGAATTACATCCCATGGGAGCTGTACTCTAAAAGTGTCATATTGCTTCCAATGATTAATGCTATTAATTATTTCTAAAAACCCCATTCAATGTTGCAATTCTGTGTCCGCTGAAAGTAATATCTTCATATATCTTCAACAGATAAAAGACATAATTAATCACGTTGGCTTGGTTAAACATGTAAATTGAGTCAGACCACATGCCGTCTTCACGTTATAGGCAAGACGCTGTGAATGTCCAGCTTTTGATGGGTTCTGTATGTGGTGTTACTGCAGAGTCCTACATCTTGCGCAATGCGTGTTTTGATCCTCTGACAACAATCTGGTTCCTATTATTTGAATAGTTAATAGAGGTTTCCGTGGCTGATAGGTTTAGTGCGCTTAAACTGTCTCTTCTGGCGGCAGTGTTTCGTTACACACATGCAATCAGTCTTGACTTCTCGTTCAAAAAAGCAATGGTAAACTACTGGGTGTAAAATTGCATAGGAAATCACAAACCGCCTGTAGGGACTACTGGGGTTGATGACAACGTCCTGCAAAGGACATCCAATTTTGTTATAGCTGAAGAAATAATGTTGTTCTAGCTGAAGTAATAATGTTGTTCTAGCTGAAGTAATAATGTTGTTCTAGCTGAAGTAATAATGTTGTTCTAGCTGAAGTAATAATGTTGTTATAGCTGAAGTATAATGTTGTTCTAGCTGAAGTAATAATGTTGTTATAGCTGAAGAAATAATGTTGTTCTAGCTGAAGAAATAATGTTGTTCTAGCTGAAGTAATAATGTTGTTCTAGCTGAAGTAATAATGTTGTTATAGCTGAATAAATAATGTTGTTATAGCCGAAGAAATAATGTTGTTATAGCTGAATAAATAATGTTGTTATAGCTGAAGAAATAATGTTGTTCTAGCCGAAGTAATAATGTTGTTCTAGCTGAAGTAATAATGTTGTTATAGCTGAATAAATAATGTTGTTATAGCCGAAGAAATAATGTTGTTATAGCTGAATAAATAATGTTGTTATAGCTGAAGAAATAATGTTGTTCTAGCCGAAGTAATAATGTTGTTCTAGCCGAAGTAATAATGTTGTTCTAGCTGAAGTAATAATGTTGTTATAGCTGAATAAATAATGTTGTTCTAGCCGAAGTAATAATGTTGTTCTAGCTGAATAAATATTGTTGTTATAGCTGAAGAAATAATGTTGTTCTAGCTGAAGAAATAATGTTGTTCTAGCTGAAGAAATAATGTTGTTCTAGCTGAAGTAATAATGGTGTTCTAGCTGAAGTAATAATGTTGTTCTAGCTGAATAAATAATGTTGTTCTAGCTGAAGTAATAATGTTGTTCTAGCTGAAGTAATAATGTTGTTCTAGCTGAAGTAATAATGTTGTTCTAGCTGAAGTAATAATGTTGTTCTAGCTGAAGTAATAATGTTGTTCTAGCTGAAGTAATAATGTTGTTATAGCTGAATAAATAATGTTGTTATAGCCGAAGAAATAATGTTATTATAGCTGAATAAATAATGTTGTTCTAGCCGAAGTAATAATGTTGTTCTAGCTGAATAAATAATGTTGTTATAGCTGAAGAAATAATGTTGTTCTAGCTGAAGAAATAATGTTGTTCTAGCTGAAGAAATAATGTTGTTCTAGCTGAAGTAATAATGTTGTTCTAGCTGAATAAATAATGTTGTTCTAGCTGAAGTAATAATGTTGTTCTAGCTGAAGTAATAATGTTGTTCTAGCTGAAGTAATAATGTTGTTCTAGCTGAAGTAATAATGTTGTTCTAGCCGAAGTAATGATGTTGTTCTAGCTGAATAAATAATGTTGTTCTAGCTAAAGAAATAATGTTGTTCTAGCTGAAGAAATAATGTTGTTCTAGCTGAAGAAATAATGTTGTTCTAGCTGAATAAATAATTTTGTGTACTATTATTGACCATGCAGCTGAGGCTATATCATTATCTGAACAACCAGTTACATTAATATTTCATTTACTATTATTTGTACAAGCTGGTGGAGAAATAATTTTGCTTGAACACGCATTGAAGTAATAGTGAAATATAAACTTTACTGGCACCTTGCTGTCTAGACAGACGATAGTTTGTTACATTGTGCTCCAGAAAGGCATTAGAAACTACAACCCAAGGCTGTAGCGAATGTGACTAATTTGTTTCCTTCGCTCTGTAAATGTTCGTCCACAATGGATACACGTGAACACATGGTCATTTCCACCGTCACGCATTATCTGACGTCTCAGTCTTATATAAGTGGTAAAAACGTAACAGGAGTAAACTACTGAAGAGAAAACAGCTAATTTCGTTAATAGTGAAAAGAGTACTTAAGATAGTTGTCTGATTAACAAAACTGACAAACCAGTTGGTTCAAATATTATACAAGCATACGGACCAATAACAAGCAGCAATGCAGAAGAAATAAAAAGGTTGAAGTAAAATGGCAATGTCTCTAACCAAACTCACTTTGAAAAAAAACAACAATAATAATTGACGAAAAGTAGGCAATGAATAGAATATGTAGCTGGCGATTGCGGTTCAGAAGGAAGGTAAACGAAGGAAAAGCTGATATAATTGGCCAAAATAAAATATTCATCGAAATACGCCAGGCAATAAGTCTCGTCAGGAGCATACTGCAGAGTTTTGTATCATGGATACAATCATGTTGTATCATTTTGTATCATGGTTTTGTATCGATTTTGTGTCAATGGACTTCCGGTCCCAAATATTGAAGATAGACATTTAAACGGTTAAGGCCTCTGGAGTGTTTGTGCTGGTGGCTACCGTTTGCATTTGCCTCATGGTGGACTGGAATTGTATGGTTCCGTCGTCCTGATACTGAGTTGAGTGCGTGGCGCAACACTTTGAGCTGTGAATTTCGTGTGAAATGCGTTTACATCTGTCCGCGGTTGTTTGGAGCGTAAACTGCAAGTTCGGAGTAATGACGGTCGGCTGTGTCGCAGAACTGACTAGTTTTGCCTTAAGCAGGAAATGTGTGGCTGCTGGTGTTCTAGTGACTGCCGCTTCCATCGACGATGAACTGTATTTTTCGTGGAGGATTTTTGTGTTATCATTCTGGCGACGATATTATGTACAGTGAAATGTTTTTACATCCGTCCGCGATTGTTTGTAACGTGAACTGTAACGGGAAAAATGGCGGCTAGCTTTGTCGCAAAACGGACTGGTTTGCCTTATCCAGCAATGTGTGGCTGCTGGCTTTATAATGACTGCCGGCTTTCTAATGACTGCCGCTTCCATCGAATATTTGAACTGTATTTTTCGTGGAGGACTTTTGTGTTGACATTCTGGCGGCGGCATTATGCACAGTGTACCCGTGCAGGCTGTTGGATTGCCGAGACTCCTGTCTGTTCACTTTTCACATGGGGCAATAAGGAGCATTTTGTGTGATATTCACTGGCACAGGAACGGAGCATAATGGGGACGACCCGTTGCTGTGAAGTTGGAACCGCGACTAACTAACTAACTAACTAACTAACTAACTAACTAACTAACTAACTAACTAGCTGGCTGGCTGGCTGGCTGGCTGGCTGGCTGGCTGGCTGGCTGGCTGGCTGGTTTAGTTAGTTAGTTAGTTAGTTAGTTAGTTAGTTAGTTAGTTAGTTAGCTAGCTATATCATATAAAATGAATAAACAAATAATACTTTAGCTGAAACAACAAAACAAAGTCACGGGTATTGTTCGAATGTGGAACATTTGTTACCCCCATGGTAATTTCACATTTAACACGAACTCTTTCTGTTTGCATAAAGCCGGCTGGAACCACATGACTGCTGATGCCTCACTATATTTGAGCAATTGTCTATTGTACGTCAAATAAAGTATATGAAACGCTTTACCTTTGTTCACGTTATGGTCATAACTTATTAGGTGTTGTGAAATCGACGAGGAGAACGTTTTATAGCCTTTCGACTGCGCACGGTTTCCAGAAAACTGATTAACTCTTCTTCTCCACCCACACTAGTATATGTTCGGCTATTAAATTTGTTAACTGTCTTTCTGTTCTACCGTGGAAACACCTGGTTTGTTAAATGCAACAGACAACTTTATACAAATCCCATAAGAAAATATTCAGCCAAATTTACTACATACGTATTTACTCAAGGTTCATCATCATCATGTGCCATACTCTACAAGCGTGGGCGGTCATGTTTCGCCATCTCACACGATCACTAGAATCATGGATCAGCTCTGTGTTCTTGTCTCTACTTTTCCACATGGCTAAGCCATCCAGATATTTACTTCTCTGTCTTCCCCTGTTCTTTTCTCCTTAATCTTGCCAGTTGTCACCAAGTTCTTTAGTTTATTAATCTCATAACGTGTCCAAAACATAATAGAGGATTTAGAAATATGAAAACAATGGCTGGTGCTGACTGTAACAGTGATCGTGTCTCAAAATAAGATAGGGAACGAGACTTAATAAAGATGTTCTAAAGGCTATTAGAGAAATTCAAGAACTGTGGAGTGATTGTGAAATATAGGTACAATGCAACATCTGAAATACAAAGTATATGTGAACAATGGGAAATGCTAAGAGACCCCATTCTTCAAATATTCATTCATTCATTCATTCATTCATTCATTCAGTAGCATGGCCTTTGCACAACCCATAACAACCTTCCGGAAAACCTCTCGATCACAAGCAAGATGTCCCGCATCCGATACACCCATCTGGAGATCATCCGCCACACCCTGCACACAGCTTCCCTTTGGCCTTTCTCTTCCTCTCTTACCGGGCATATACTCCCTCTATTATTCATCTCTCCAAACTTTCGTGACGTTTCAAGTGACCAAAATATTTCAATTGTCTTTGTTTTATCGTCTGTAAAAGCCACCCTTCTTCAATATTCAGCTCTTGAAGTATGGATGCATTTGTTCTTTTCTTTACCCAAGACATTCTTAGAACTCGTCTATAACATTTATATTCAAAGGTATTTATGCGCTGTTCAGCTGATTTAGTAAGTGTCCAGGTCTCACAGGCGTATGTTACAATGGGAAAAATGCATAATCTTAAAAATCTAATTTTTGTAGTTCTGTCTGTCCTTCTCCATAATTTATTCAGTTGTTTTAGTCTTTGAAAGAGCAATTGATAGGCTTTTCTTCAATAAGCAAAGTAATATTACCTGAGGGAATTCAAGCTAAGAAGAATGGGTGAATAAAGGAATCTTAAAACTGATAGGCTTTGATAGCAAACAAAGTAAAAATTACGAATTATATAACTATAAAAATAAGAGATGCACGTATAAAGGCGAAATAAAGTTGATTAAATGACCGGTGCAACAGAATTGCATTAAATTCTATGGAAAAGTTAATGCAGACAAACCAGTCAGTTGAAAGGAAGTAAAATAAAAGTAAACACGGGATCTTTGACTCCAAAATAAAGAAATATATTATTGGAAGAAGGTGCTATAATGCAGTGATGGAATAAATACACAAGAGAGAAGACACTTAGAAAGTCCACCTTTACTAACTAAAGAAGACAATGACACTATCAAACGTGTAAAGAAAGAAAGAAATAATACCTGGCTAAAAGGAATCAGGATATAGGAATTAGACATGGTGGGAGACTTAGAGGTCGAAATGATTATTAAAATGTGGAATGATATTTACAACAGTGGATACATGTAGCGACATGATTTATTTATAGCACTGAACAAAAGACCGACAACAATTGAATGCTAATAATTTCGTAAAATCAACATTTAAAACACCTCTACTCAGCCGGCTCTCCAGCCTGTTCACCAATTGAATTCCAAGAATTTCGTAAAATCAACATTTAAAACACCTCTACTCAGCCGGCTCTGTGGCGAAGGACGCTATTCATAATCCCCCATACCGCGTTACAAACACAGCTGCGGAAGATTTGGCAGCAGACCGCCTTGCGTTCGTTTTCATACACTAGTATGAGTGTCGGTGGTTCAGAAAGCATTGGCAAACTACTGAGCGTAAACTTGCCAAGAAATGACAAATAGCCAAAACATATTGGGGTTGACTGCGGCGTCCTGCAAAGGATATGGAACTCACTTTTAAACTCTGTATTATAATGAGTAGAACTGGGGGAGAAAAAAATAAATAAAAGGTAAACGTTTATAAACATGGACTTGTATGTGCTTCTAGTTCCACGCTTGAACATTTTACAAATCACACTTACGCAAAATTAACACCTGCGAGATGACATGGTTGAAAAGAGCTGCCAACTTAACTATCCAAGACAGACAGAAATGATGTTATGAGACAAGACAGTGGGATCAACAACTTGTGCCCCATATTGAAAAATAGAAGATCAAATGGTTCGATCATCGGAGTTAGAATGCAACACCATCAACTAGCAGCACTGGCCCTATATCAGAGAAGATATGTCACAAGAGCAAAAGGACGCCCGAGAATAAAATGGATTGACGACATCAAAGACATTGTACAATAACACGGAATGACACTATCCAGCGCTCCCATCGGGCGTTGGAGGGTGAACTATTCTTCCCGACGACGCTTGACGACAGAAGTGGATAATGACGAAGATGATGATGGATTTGTGAAGGGAACATGCACAAATAATACAATATGCACATTACGTGCTGTGTAGTCAGGTCTTAGTCAGATATGACTGAGCTACCGTATAACAGTAGACGGTACTACCTGCTTTCTGTTAGCGCCGAACGTTGGGCGGCGTGTACCAAACCCGACACCCCACATTGTGCCAACGGCTTCGGGCGGAAGAGCGCAATTGGGAGGGTACTAGCCTTATCCTGGTGCGAGGAAATGCAACCCAAAGACAAAATAAGTCATGGCAGGGCAGACCAGACCCTAAGCCTTGGTTGGCAGCTGGTCTAGGATCGAAGCTCCGACAGGCGGACAGTTAGAGCATTGCTTTGCTGATCCGGCAGCTTCTGCAGCTTGTCTTGTTCCAGATGTAGGGGTGTTACCTTTCCTCTGGAGTGAACTAGGCAGGCCAAGAGAGGGATCATGCTGCATGGGCAACACATGGTTTCTTTATTTTAGCCCAGGCTTTGTGCTATGGTATTTTAGCCCAGGCTTTGTGCTATGGAGAGGCAATAACTCCATCCCTGGTCTTGATCAAACTATCGTCTGTCAAGACGGAAAGGTGCCAATGCAAAAAAAAAAAAAACACACACATTGCGTGCTCTAGATAGATAAACAGAGACATAGAAAGACCTATATTTGTGCTTTGTAGATTATACCAAGACACTTGATAAAGGAAAAAACGATGAACTGATCACATTGTTGGAAGATATTAAAAACGACAGGAAAGATCTGAGAATAATAAGGAATATTTACGGAAAGCAGTAGTAGGGATTGAAATGGATAAATATAGTGGGCAATCATGAACAGATGAGGCAAAGAGTAAAACAGTGATGCCCCCTACCTTCCCCCGTATCTTCCCTCTCTGTGACTGGCACATTGCCATCGTGACATGCGATAGTTTGTAAAATGGAGTTATGCCTCTCCATAACACAAAGATTGGGCTGAATTTAGAGTCCATGTGTTGCCTGATCCATCTCTCGGCCTATATAGTTTACTCCAGAGGAAAGGTAACACCAATATGTCTGAAACCAGACAAGCGACAGAAGCATCCAGATCAGCAAAGCAATGCTCTAGCTGTCCGCCTGCCGGAGCTTCCATCCTAGACCAGCTGTCTGCCAAGATTTGGATTTGGTTTAACCTGCCCTGACATGTAGTCTTTAGGTTGCATTTCCTCACACTAGGGTAAGGCTTGTACTCTCTCAATTGCACCCCTCCGCCCGAAGCCGTTGGCACAATATGGGGTATCAGGTTTGGTGAACGCCGCCCAACATTCGGCGCTAACAAAAAGCAGGTAGTACTGTCTACTGTCATACGGTAGCCCATTCATATCTGACTAAGACCCTCTCTTTAGTAAAGTAATAAAGAGTGAGATCAAAGAGAGGCCAGGAATACCAGTTGGATGTTGTAATATAAACAATCCATCTACTTTTGGAAATATAGAAATCACAATTCATTGACTAGAGGACTTTATACGAACGAAGAGACTTTATTTTCAAAGGGTAACAAATTGGGCAAGCAGGCCCGTCTTACATTCGGCCCTTCCAATCACTCATCTTTCTTTCATCAACAGTGCATAGGAAAAAAACATTGTCACATGAATTTTGTAAACATAACCAATGCATATTACTATGTTATGAGACACATCAACCACCCACCCACACATCTCCCATTCACTCCAACTCCACCACCCAACCACACACATAACCCACACACACATACATGCCCCTACCCATCCACCACATCCCTACACCCACACATCTCCCCACCCACACACACCTCTCACCCACCACACACCCCATCCACCCACACCCCAAGCACACATACATTCCCCAACCCACACATCCCCCATCCACACACATCCACCCACCTACACACATATCCTCTACCCGTCCCATTACCCACCAACAATCACTCACCCACATATCCTCCTCCACCCACACACCTCCAATCACCCAGCCAAACACACATTCCTCAGCCACACATTCCCCACACACACACATCTCCCCGTCAACTCACATATTCCACACCTACCCACACACACATTCCGCACCCAACCACATAATCTCCCATCTTCCCCAGCCCACTCACAGATCCCGAGCCCACCCCTACAAACATCCCCCATCATCTCCTAACCTACACACACTCACCCACCCACATAACCTCTACTCACCCACACATCCTCTACCCACCCATCCCCCAACCAAACATCCCTTAACCACACGGGGGCTGCGTGGTCTCGAGGTATGGTGTCCGCCTCGAGCGCTGGAGGTCCCGGGTTCAGGCCCCGGTGAGGACCAGGATTTATTTAAAATATCCACCGGGACTTCCAGTAATTTCCCCTGGTCTCTGGGTAGTGAGATCAGACGCCCGTGTATATTGTTGCGCACGTAAAAAATCCCTTGGCAGTTGGAAATCGAAAAAGAGTAGCCTAACGGCGCTGCCCGGGCAAAATTTCGAGTTAAAAATCTACCCAAGTATTTCAGGATCCTCGGCGGTGCTACGGAGTTCGTGCACTGAGCTGAGTTTCTCCAGACTCATATTTGAGTTAGGAGGAGAACGGAGCACTTATGGGTTGCACCCGTGTGCCGTGATGTTGATCACTAAACTAAACATCCCTTAACCACACACCCTTACTCATATACAATCACCCACCCACACATCCTCTACCCAACCACACATCCTCTACCCAACCACACATCCTCCACCCACCCATCCCCCAGCCACACATCCCTTAACCACACACCCCTACCCATATACACAAACATCACAACCCACGCACAATCTCCCCGCCCATACACACATCCCTCACACACATCCCCACCCACCAACACATCCCCCATTCACAAACACACACCTCCCATCCACGTACACACAACCCACACATACATCCCCAACCCATACACTCATCCCCTCACACATCCCTAGACACACGTACTTATCCCTCAACCACTAACATCCACACATCCCTCACTCACTCATCAAAACATACATCTCCTATCTACCCACCCACACTCAAACACCCCAACCACCCATCTAAACACACATCCCCCACCCTCACACACATCCTTCACCCACCCGCACACCCAATCACACCCCACTCACCCACACATACATCCTTTATCCACACCCAGCTCCCCTCCCACGCAACACCACACCCACCCCAAAGACACATCCATCACCCACACACACACATCTCCCTACACATCTCCTACCCATCCACACATCCCCCAACTACAATCACCCTCACTACCCACACATACATCCTCCATCCAGCCACACACACCCCCCACCCCCACCCAGCCAGACATATCCCTTACCCACACACACATCCCCAAATCCATCACCCACACCCATCACGCACCCCTCACCGTACCCACACACATCTTCCACACACATTTACCCACACATATCTCACCCACACACACTCCTCACCCATCCACCCAAACATCCCACACCCATACACATCCCTCACCCACACACACATCCCCAAACCCACAACCACCCCACCTGCACACATCTCCCACCCACCACATATCCCCACACCCACAAATATCCCCCACCCATCCCACAACCCACTATCAATCATCCATCAACATATCCTCCTCCACCCACTCACTCACAACCACCTAGCCAAACACGCATCCCCACCCACACACACATCTCCCCGCTAACCCATACATCCCGCACGTACCCACACACAAATCCCCCACCCACCCACACAATCCCACCCCGCCAACCCACACATCCTGAGCCCACCCACACACACATCCCCCCATTTACTATTATGATCAAACTCCCACACTTTAAACACACATACAGTGACGATTGTCGTGAGCATTGTCGCAAAATTGTAAAGAAAATGGAGAAAAATTGTACATATACATTTTGTAACTTCAAATTTAGTGATGCAATTCAACTCTCTCTCTCTCTCTCTCTCTCTCTCTCTCTCTCTCTCTCTCTCTCTCCTTACACACACACACACACACACACACACACACACACACACACACACACACACACACACACACACACATATATATAAGTACCTCTGAAATCTGAGTGGGTTCGATGGCGAGAGACAATGGTAATAGGGAAAGCTAATCCACACTGAAAAATCATTCAAGTACTCTAGACGTAATAGCACGTGCATGAACTACGCTTGACTTCAAAGCGAGTGAACCAAAAAAAAATCACCTTGTTCCTCTTGTACCTTGTTGTGTCGATGAGAGGCATAAACAGCGGGAGAGTGCCCGTCCATTATCTCATCTTGTTCCTCGTATACCTTGTTGTGTCGATGAGAAGCATAAACAGCGGGAGAGTGCCCGTCCATCATCTCATCTTGTTCCTCTTGTACCTTGTGGTGTCGAGGAGAGGCATAAACAGCGGGAGAGTGCCCGTCCATCATCTCATCTTGTTCCTCGTATACCTTGTGGTGTCGAGGTGAGAGGCATAAACAGCGGGAGAGTGCCCGTCCATTCATCTCATCTTGTTCCTCGTATACCTTGTTGTGTCGATGAGAAGCATAAACAGCGGGAGAGTGCCCGTCCATCATCTCATCTTGTTCCTCTTGTACCTTTTTGTGTCGATGAGAAGCATAAACAGCGGGAGAGTGCCCGTCCATCATCTCATCTTGTTCCTCTTGTACCTTGTTGTGTCGATGAGAGGCATAAACAGCGGGAGATTGCCCGTCCATCATCTCATCTTGTTCCTCGTATACCTTGTTGTGTCGATGAGAGGCATAAACAGCGGGAGAGTGCCCGTCCATTATCTCATCTTGTTCCTCGTATACCTTGTTGTGTCGATGAGAAGCATAAACAGCGGGAGAGTGCCCGTCCATCATCTCATCTTGTTCCTCTTGTACCTTGTTGTGTCGATGAGAAGCATAAACAGCGGGAGAGTGCCCGTCCATCATCTCATCTTGTTCCTCTTGTACCTTGTTGTGTCGATGAGAAGCATAAACAGCGGGAGAGTGCCCGTCCATCATCTCATCTTGTTCCTCTTGTACCTTGTGGTGTCGAGGTGAAGCATAAACAGCGGTAGAGTGCATGTCCATCATGTCATCTTGTTCCTCTTGTACCTTGCGGTGTCGAGGTGAAGCATAAACAGCGGTAGAGTGCATGTCCATCATCTCATCTTGTTCCTCTTGTACCTTGTGGTGTCGAGGTGAAGCATAAACAGCGGGAGAGTGCCCGTCCATCATCTCATCTTGTTCCTCTTGTACCTTGCGGTGTCGAGGTGAAGCATAAACAGTGGGAGAGTGCCCGTCCATCATCTCATCATGTTCCTCTTGTACCTTGCGGTGTCGAGGTGAAGCATAAACAGCGGGAGAGTGCCCGTCCATCATCTCATCTTGTTCCTCTTGTACCTTGTGGTGTCGAGGTGAAGCATAAACAGTGGGAGAGTGCCCGTCCATCATCTCATCTTGTTCCTCTTGTACCTTGCGGTGTCGATGTGAAGCATAAACAGCAGGAGAATGCCCGTCCGTCATCTCATCATGTTCCTCTTATACCTTGCGGTGTCGAGGTGAAAAATAAACAGCGGGAGAGTGTCCGTTTACGCGCTTCGTATATCTAGATTCCCATGGACTCACGAATGAGAAGAATTTCGTACAAACACCTCTACTAAGTCTACATTTTTGTCCAACTGACCGACGTAGATGTTTATGCGCTACCTCGGTCTATAATTAAGTGTTATAAACCTCTTGACCTCACATGATTTTTCTATATCAGGCTGAGGTAGTTTACCACCTTCCTTTGCAGCCTCTCAGCCTCTCAATTTCCAGTTGTCTCCCAGTCTCTCCATTTCCAGTTGTCTCCCAGCCTCTCTATTTCCAGTTGTCTCCGAGCCTCCCTATTTCCAGTTGTCTCCCAGCCTCTCCATTTCCAGGGTTCTCCCAGCCTCTCCATTTCCAGATGTCTCCCAGCCTCTCAATTTTCAGTTGTCTTTCAGCCTCTCCATTTTCAGTTGTCTCTCAGCCTCTCCATTTCCAGTTGTCTCCCAGCCTCTCCATTTCCAGATGTCTCCCAGCCTCTCCATTTCTATGTATCACAGCCTCTCCATTTTTAGTTGTCTCTCAGCCTCTCCATTTCCAGATGTCTCCCAGCCTCTCCATTTCCAGGTGTCTCCCAGCCTCTCCATTTCCAGGAGTTTCCCAGCCTCTCCATTTCCAGCGTTCTCCCAGCCTGTCCATTTCCAGTTGACTCCCAGCTTCTCCATTTCCATGTCTCCTAGCCTCTCCATTTCCAGTTGTCTCCCAGTCTCTCCATTTTCATGTCTCCCAGCCTCTCCATTTCCAGGCATTTTCCAGCCTTCCAGTTTCCAGGTGTCTCCCAGCCTCTCCATTTCCAGTTGTCTCCCAGCCTCTCCATTTCCAGTTGTCTCCCAGCCTCTCCATTTCCAGGGTTCTCCCAGCCTGTCCAATTCCATGTCTCCTAGCCTCTCCATTTCTAGATATCTCCCAGCCTCTCCATTTCCAGTTGTCTCCCAGCCTCTCCATTTCCATGTCTCCCAGCCTCTCCATTTCCAGGCATTTCCCAGCTTCTCCATTTCCAGGTGTCTCCCAGCCTCTCAATTTCCAGATGTCTCCCAGCCTCTCCATTTCCAGGCATTTCCCAGCCTCTCCATTTCCAGATGTCTCCCAGCCTCTCCATTACCAGTTGTCTCCCAGCCTCTCTATTTTCAGTTGTCTCCCAGCCTCTCTATTTCCAGTTGTCTCCCAGCCTCTCTATTTCCAGGTATGTCTCAACGCGAGGAGATTAGCTGTATTATAATTCTACGTAATATCGTTGAAACAAGCAGTTGAAGATTTTCATTTTTAAGGTCGAATGGACAAGAGCGCTCGCTCTTAGACTTCCGGTGCACTGATGGTGAGATAACCGGTTCAACCACCCCCCCCCCCCCCGCACCTGTCAGTTTGACTAAAATGTTGACGTCTCGTCCCTGTCTTGGGGATGTAAATCACAAGTGCCTTAGAAGTAGGAGTGGATTCGCCTGATGGCTGGTGACACTGATAATAGGGAAAACCATCCTACAAGCAAACATCAGTCCAGCGTGGATTACGCTTGAGTTCAAATCGTGCGAACGAGAAAATAAATCACATAATTATTGTTTCTTGAATGTTTGAACCAAT
>JACEFZ010007668.1:125000-180000 GCA_014155875.1 Cepaea nemoralis | reverse complement strand
GGAAAAAGGAAGAAAAGAAAGATAGGAAGAAAGAAAAAAGCACGCTAAATAATTTCACAATAATACTTCGGCGCAATACTTAAACAAAAAAGTTCTGAACCACGGTTCTGGGGTTCAGCGAGCTGTTGTAGTTTGAGAACCACGACGTCATAGCATGTTTTTTCTTTCTCTTTACTACAGTAATGCTTAGACCATAATGCCGACGTGCCTTCACAATGCTGATTTGTATTTTCGACATCTCAACCCAAATCAATCGTGCACATCTGCAAAAACAAAGCTGATATTAAATCGTTCTGATCAAAGACTGTATTCTTTGATCAAACATTCTTTGACATAGTCACATCGATGGTCTGTTTAACCAAATCAAAGACTGTAGTTTGGGGAATAGATTGCTCTTGCTAAATCATTCCTGAGATAATTATATTTGTTTTCGTTCTTTGTTTCTGTCTATTTATTTCCATTTGTTTCTTTTTCTCTGTTCTTTATCATTTCTGTCCGCCAGTCTGTCAGTCTGTCTGCTAATCTGATCTTTCTTTCTTTCTTTCTTTCTTTCTTTCTTTCTTTCTTTCTTTCTTTCTTTCTTCTTTCTTCTTTCTTTCTTTCTTTCCTTCCGTCCGTCCGTCCGTCCGTCCGTCCGTCCGTCCGTCCGTCCGCCCGCCCTCCCGCCCGCTCTTTCCTTCCTTCCTTCTTCTTCCTTCCTTCCTTCTTTCTTTCTCTCTGTCCGTCCGTCCGTCCCTGCCCGCCCGCCCGTCCACCCGCCGCCCCGCCCACCTTTCTTTCTTTCTTTCTTTCTTTCTTTCTTTCTTTCTTTCTTTCTTTCTTTTTCTTCTTGTTCTTTTTCTTTCTCTTTCTTTCTTTCTTTTCTTTCTTTCTTTCTTTCTTTCTTTCTTATTTCTTCTTCATTCTTCTTCTTTCTTCTTTCTTCCTTATTTGCTTTCTTTCTTTCTTTCTTTCTTTCTTTCGTTCTTTTCGTTCTTCGTTCGTTCGTTTCGTTGTCGTGGGTCGTTCGTTGTTCGTTTCGTTCGTTCGTCGTTCGTTCGTTCGTTCGTTCGTTCGTTCGTTCGTTCGTTCGTTCGTTCGTTCGTTCGTTCGTTCGTTCGTTCGTTCGTTCGTTCGTTCTTTCGTTCGTTCGTTCGTTCGTTCGTTCGTTCGTTCGTTCGTTCGTTCGTTCGTTCGTTCGTTCGTTCGTTCGTTCGTTCGTTCGTTCGTTCGTTCGTTCGTTCGTTCGTTCGTTCGTTCGTTCGTTCGTTCGTTCGTTCGTTCGTTCGTTCGTTCGTTCGTTCGTTCGTTCGTTCTTTCGTTCGTTCGTTCGTTCGTTCGTTCGTTCGTTCGTTCGTTCGTTCGTTCGTTCGTTCGTTCGTTCGTTCGTTCGTTCGTTCGTTCGTTCGTTCGTTCGTTCGTTCGTTCGTTCGTTCGTTCGTTCGTTCGTTCGTTCGTTCGTTCGTTCGTTCGTCGTTCGTTCGTTCGTTCGTTCGTTCGTTCTGTTCGTTCGTTCGTTCGTCGTTCGTTCGTTCGTTCGTTCGTTCGTTCGTTCGTTCGTTCGTTCGTTCGTTCGTTCGTTCGTTTCGTTCGTTCGTTCGTTCGTTCGTTCGTTCGTTCGTTCGTTCGTTCGTTCGTTCGTTCGTTCGTTCGGTTCGTTCGTCGTTCGTTCGTTCGTTCGTTCGTTCGTTCGTTCGTTCGTTCGTTCGTTCGTTCGTTCGTTCGTTCGTTCGTTCGTTCGTTCGTTCGTTCGTTCGTTCGTTCGTTCGTTCGTTCGTTCGTTCGTTCGTTCGTTCGTTCGTTCGTTTCGTTCGTTTCGTTCGTTTTGTCTTTCGTTCTTTTCGTTCGTTTCTTTCTTTTCTTTCTTTTCTTTCTTTCTTTCTTTCTTTCTTTTCTTTCTGTCTGTCTGTCCGTCCGTCCGTCCGTGTCCGTCCGTCCGTCAGTCCGTTCCGTCCGTCCGTCCGTCCGTCCGTCCGTCGTCCGTCCGTCCGTCCGTCTGTCTGTCTGTCTGTCTTTCTTTCTTTCTTTCTTTCTTTTCTTTCTTTCTTTCTTTCATTCTCTCTCTCTCTGTCTCTCTCTGTCCGTCCGTCCGTCCGTCCCCCGCCCGCCCGCCCGTCCGCCCTTTCTGTCTTTTTTTCTGTCTTTCTTTTGTTCTTTCGTTCTTTCGTTTTTTTTCTTTCTTTCTTTCTTTCTTTCTTTCTTTCTTCTTTCTTTCTTTCTTTTTTTCTTTCTTTCTTTTTTTCTTTCTTTCTTTCTTTCTTTCTTTTCCGGCTGGCTGGCTGTCTGTCTGTCTCTCTGGCCTACCTGCCTGCCTGCCTGCCTGCCTGCCTGCCTGCCTGCCTCCCCCTCCCTTCAATAGCGTTACTGTGATAGTTATCTGTATTTTGGATCGTTTTGTATTTTGCCTTTGATTGTTTGTTTATTTTACTTATATGTTTGCTTCAAGAAACGTCACTGGAAAATACATGTTTGTTTTGGATCTGTTTGCTTTTATTTGTCTGTCGATTTATTTTCCTGTGTGTCTGTCCATTTTAGTTGTTGTTTGTTTATGTTTTTATTTATAGGTCGTTAGTAGTAAGCTGTCTTATTTTTATCTTTTTCTAATTTGTCTTTCTTTCTTCTTTCAGTAGCTCTACTGAAATAATTGTTGTTTTGATCTTTTCGTTTGTTATTGTGTGCTTGTTCGTTTCTTGTCAAGGCTTTTGTGTTTTAAGTGTCTTTGCTTTCTATCATTTGTCTTTGCTTGCCTTTTAAAAATTCTTTTTCTGTGTTTCTATCTTTCCAGGGGTGTAATGACTTTGATGTAAAAGCTTTCGCCCTTGTTAATCTCTCAGTAGTAGATCACGTGATCGGCCTTTTTAGGACTCGAGCGAAACAATAAAAAGCGAAGTATTGACTTTCCGCAATTTAAGAACCCCTGGAAACATAAAATCCTGAAAATCCCCGAAAATTTAAAATCCCAAGAATCCCCGGAAGCTGAAAATTTGAAAGATCCCTAGAAGGTGACCAATTTAATAATCACTGGAAGGTGAACATTTTAATAATTCCTGGAAGGTGAACATTTTAATAATCCCTGGAAGGTGAAAATTGTAAGAATCACTGTAAGGTGAAAATTTTAAGAATCCCTGGAAGGTGACAGTTGTAAGAATCCATGGAAGGTGAAAATTGTAAGAATCACTTGAATATGAAAATTGCCAGAATCCCTAGAAGGTGAATATTTTAAAAATCACTCGAAGGTGAACATTTTAATAATCCCCGGAAAGCGAACATTTTAAGGATCCATGAAAGGTGAAAATTTTAAGAATCCCAAGAATGTGACCATTTTAAGAATCCATGGAAAGTGAACATTGTAAGAATCCCTGAAAGGTGAACATTTTAAGAATCCATTAAAGTTAAAATTTAAGGAGTTGGCAGGAAAAGCCGATAGTAAAAGTAAAGGGCTTTATTTCACCTGCATTCACGTGTTTTACACATATGGGCTAGCCACATACTTGTATAGATGATAGGCAAACGAGAGGTCGATATCCCGGATATGTTTCAAGTCTAGAAATCCTACCCACAGTTTAAAATACAGCTGGACTCTTTTCCTGTATACATTCATGGAAATCTCGTCGCAGTTGATACAGGAAGTTGCGAATGATCCAGGAGTGATATGTGAAAGAATGTCGGAGCTCTAATGGATAATTTAAAGTGCAAGAAGGGGAGGAGGAAGCGTAGGAAAAAGATGAAGAGAAGGATAAAGAGGGAGAAGATGACGATAGAGAGGTGGATGGGGGAGAAGAAGATGAGTGAGGAGGAAGAAAGGGATAAATAAGGAGAGATGACGAGGGAGAGTGGGATGGGGAAGAAGAGGATAAGGGAGGAGAAGAAGAGGTGTTTGTGGAAGAAAAGGAAGAGGAGGAGGCGGAATAAATGAAGAGATGAGAAAGAGGGAGAGATGATGAAGAGGATGGGGAGAAAAAGAGAGGGGGATGAGAAAAATAGGAGGGGAAAGAAAGGGAAGAGGAAGGAGCAGGAGAGGATAAGGAAAGGGAGAAGGGGAAGACAAAGGAGAAGATAAGTTGAAAAAAGGAGGAAGTGGAGACATGAGAGAAGGAGGGAGAAGAAAAGAGGCAGTAGTAGCCGCAGCATAATTAAAACCTTGTTGT
Source organism: Cepaea nemoralis (assembly GCA_014155875.1). Classification (NCBI taxonomy): domain Eukaryota; kingdom Metazoa; phylum Mollusca; class Gastropoda; order Stylommatophora; family Helicidae; genus Cepaea; species Cepaea nemoralis. Next base: position 175,873 of record JACEFZ010007668.1, on the reverse strand, counting down.
AGCTCACACATCTGTTGCATTGCCACTTAAGTTCTTTATCTATCATAATATTAGCATGGTGGTTTTAGATCTTTCACATTGTGCTACTTTTTCTATCACAATTATAGCATTATTGCTCATGGCCTCCCTGCCATTCACCGCAAGGTACTATATTTGGCAGTAAAACTAAATGACAGTTTTGACGGTTGACTACTTTATCTATCACAATGGTTCTCAACCGGTGGGGAATTTTAGGGTTTCCAGGGGTGGGGGGGGGGGGGGGGGGCGAAATTAAGATTATTTCAAGATCGCGTTAATACAAGAACCGATTACTTGATATTGTTTTCCCCTTCATACTGTACTGTTCTGTACATCTCGCCCTTCTAAAATTCATTTTATAAAGTAAGTAGATCCACAAATCACGTTTTATGTGGACTTCTAGACTTGTTTTAGTATGTGCTATTAAATTTAGCTTCCATTATTACGTATACGGTGTAGGGGCGGGGGCGGGATTGTTAGGTAGGAAATACGAAAGGAAGGAATGACGTTCTGAAAATATGGTGAAGGGGAGCACGGGCCAAAGTAGGTTGAGAACCACTGATCTATCACCATTATAGCTTTATTGCTTTAAATATTTCACATTACTATTTTATCTATCACAATTATAACATTATTGCTTTAAATATTTCACATTACTACTTTATCTTTCACTATTATAGCATTATTGCTTTAAACATTTCACACTATTACTTTAAAAATCATAGTTATAATATTTGATAATTAAATCTGCTACTTTATGTATCACAATTACAGCATTATTGGAATCTTTCATATTGCTACTTCATCTATCATAGTTATAGCATAATGCAGCACAGTGTATTCCCTTAGTGAATTTAAATACAGAATCCACATACACTAGGCCTGCACGATTTATTGCCTGGAATATTTCGCTGCATCTAGCCAGGGTGTATATTGCACTTATATATCATACGAATTTAATAGATACATAACACAGATGCAGTTTGAATGTGGAAAATGTGTACACAAATACGCCGAGGCCACAACAATTGGGCATAAAACATCGGGATTATGCCGATAGGAAGACTTCATAGTGACACTGCGGTTACCTTGGAGATAACAAATGCGTCACATTCGAAAAGTATCAGTGACATTATCTATTCACTTTGTTTGATACATAACTCTGCAATATGCACATCACGAGATACAGCGAATTATGTTATAACCTTATTGAATTAAATCTTTCACATTGTAATACTTTATATATCACAATTGTAGCATTCGGTTTTAAATATTTTCCATTGCTAATTTGACCTATCTTGGTGGTTTTATGCGTTTGAGATTGTAGCAGAAATATTTATGACTGTCCTAACTGTTGGACTAGTAACTTTGTGTCCACAACTGTAGTATTCATACATTCCAATTTGTAGTACATATACATTTTCCGTCCATTGTGGTAATATCGCCATTGTCTTTCGCGTATTTACATTTAATTCGTCTATTGTTTTTTTTCTTCACAAGAAAGTCGTTTGTCTCTTTCTAATTATGTACAACAATAAGAAAGAAACAAACGACTCTCTTTGGTCATGTGATGAGAAGAACGGCATTGGACAACATCGTCACAACTGGAAAGATCAAGGGGAAGAGAGGCAGAGGCAGACCAAGAGAAATGCTAAATGGTTGAGACGGTGGCATGGAGGAATATCATCAGTAGTGTTGATACAGAACACCAAAGACTGAGATATGTGGAGAGACATGAACGCCTACGCCAGCTGGCAGGGCACTTGATGATGATAATGATCTTTCACAATTGCAATGTTATGTTGATTCTCTTACAGAAGAGGGTCAGAACTGCACGCTGTTTAGTAAATAACTTGTCTAACTCGATTAAGTACTTGGGTTATTTATTTGGGCAGATTGCAGAGTAATATGTTTACACTTCATATTATTTTATGAGTTTTTCTGAACAGTTTCGTTTTCTTTTCTTGCAGTAAAAAGCATCGGCGACTTTCAAGGACGTTTGCCATTTTGGGAATTTTAAAACGACAATCGGATTTACTGTGAACTTATTAAACGGATTAATCTTTCAAGCAGCGAAACAATTTGTGATCTGCTTTTCTAGTACCAATAACTGGTCCGGAGTCATAGTCCGGAGTCCTAGTCCGGAGTCGTAGTCTGGAGTCCTAGTCCAGAGTCCTAGTCCGGAGTCCTTCCGGAGTCCTAGTCCGGAGTGCTAGTCCGGAGTGCTAGCTCAGAGTGCTAGATCGGAATCCTAGCTCGGAGTCCTAGTTCGGAGTGCTAGATCGGAGTCCTAGTTTGGATTCCTAGTTTGGAGTCCTAGTTCGGAGTTCTCGGTCGGGATCTTAGTCCTGAGTGCTGGTCCTGAGTGCGCACCTTGCAGCCTGGCTGTATGACCTTATGCAGATCCCAGTGACACAGCTACTCCGGCCTACACGCAGCATGTATGTAAGCTACTACCCGTACGGGCACCCGACAGCAGTTCTACCACCTCAACCACATCCGACTCATCCAGCGCATCTTGCTGCTTCAGCATCCGTGCCACCATCGCTGATCCCCGCCCCTGCTCACTTACCGCCGTCCTTGAACCCCCAGGACCTGTTTGTGTCGGTGACCGGCGGGGTTCAGACACTCTCCGGGGTCAGGGTTTCACAGCATCAGCTTCACCATCCTCAGTCGTTGACGTCAAGTCTGTCGTCTGTCACACCAATCGTCATCTGTAGAAAGGTAAGTTTGTGTGTCGGTTGGTGTAAAGATCTGTCAGTTGGTGTAAAGATCTGTCAGTTGGTGTAAAGATATGTCGGTTGATGTAGAGATGTATCGGTTGGTGTAGAAATGTCATCTGGTTAAAAGATGTGTAAGTTGGTGTAAAGATGTGTCGGTTGGTGTAAAGATGTGTCGGTTGGTGTAAAGATGTGTCAGTTGGTGTAAAGATGTGTCGGTTGGTGTAAAGATGTGTCGGTTGGTGTAAAGATGTGTCGGTTGGTGTAAAGATGTGTCGGCTGGTATAAAGATGTGTCGGTTGGTGTAGAAATGTCATCTGGTGTAAAGATGTGTCAGTAAGTGTACAGATGTGTCAGCTGGTGAAAATATGTGTCAGTTCTTGTAAAGATGTGTCAATTTGTGTAAAGATATGTCGGCTGGTGTAAAGATGCCACTATAGATGGCAATTGGGCTGTGAACTTAAATGTGACAGATAAGATCCTAGAGTTCCGTAAACCAAGAGGAACGAATATATTACCATTCTACAGATTTACTGGATCTGTCACACTGCTGCTCCATCTGTCACAGTGACAGCTTTACTGGATCTGCCACATTGCTGCTTCATCTGTCACAGTGACAGCTTTACTGGATCTGTCACCCTGCTGCTTCATCTGTCACAGTGACAGCTTTACTGGATCTGCCACATTGCTGCTCCATCTGTCACAGTGACAGCTTTACTGGATCTGCCACATTGCTGCTTCATCTGTCACAGTGACAGCTTTACTGGATCTGCCACATTGCTGCTTCATCTGTCACAGTGACAGCTTTACTGGATCTGCCACATTGCTGCTTCATCTGTCACAGTGACAGCTTTACTGGATCTGCCACATTGCTGCTTCATCTGTCACAGTGACAGCTTTACTGGATCTGCCACATTGCTGCTCCATCTGTCACAGTGACAGCTTTACTGGATCTGCCACATTGCTGCTTCATCTGTCACAGTGACAGCTTTACTGGATCTGTCACACTGCTGCTCCATCTGTCACAGTGACAGCTTTACTGGATCTGTCACACTGCTACTTCATATATCACAGTGACAGCTTATTGAATCTGTCACATTACTGCGTCATCTGTCACAGTGACAGCATTGTTCCGAACAATGTATTCGTTGTGGCGAAGGCTAGCGAACGCAATTCGCAATCCCACATACCGCGTTCGACCCCAGCTGCGGGCGATTAGGAAACAGACCGCATTGTGTTGATTTGTAACAATGGTATGAGCGTGGGTCGTTCAGAAAGCAATGGCAAACTAATGATCGTAAACTTGCCTTGTAAATTACAGCCTAAACAATGCTGGGATTGACTGCGATATCCTGTAAAAGATGTGCAATAGCTTACAGTATTTTAATATTGAAGAAAACTGGCTCTTATAACTGCATCATGTTTAGGAAACAGAAATACTTTGGCCATATTAAACGTCACAGCGACTGGGAGAGTTTAGTTTAGTTTAGTTTAATTTAGTTTAGTTTAGTTTAGTTTAGTTTAGTCGACGGATCAACATCACAGCACACGCGTGTAACCCATTAAATGCTCCGTTCTATTCCTAACTCACGCCTGAGTCAGGAGAATCTTAGCTAAGTGCACGAACTCCGTAACACCGGCGAGGATCCTGAAATACTTTCGGTAGATTTTTAACTCGAAATTTTGTCCGGGCAGCGCTGTTAGGCTAATCTGTTTTGATTTCCAACTGTCAAGGGATATTTTACGTGCGCAACAATACACACGGGCGTCCGATCTCACTACCCAGAGACATATGGTATTTCAGACGCCGTGGGCGTTAGGGTGCCAGGGACAGGGGGGTGGTAAGAGACATGGTCACAGATCGAGAAACTTTACGGGCGGCCGTGATGTCAGGAACAATCTGGAAAAGATCTGCTACAATAAAGACGTAAAGACATTTTCCAGTTGCTTGTGTAAATCATTGAACAGATTTGATCAATTAATTGTAAAATTATTCCCAATATACATTTCACTAAGCTGTATTTAGGATTCAGTGTTTTTATCATCGTTGCTGTCGCTACTACACTGACTGATTGGCACATTACCGTCTCGACAGGCGATAATTTGTTAAAATGGAGTTATACCTCTCCACAGCACAAAGTCTAGACTGAAATTTAGAGACCATATTTGGCCATGCAGCATGATCTCTCTCGCGGTCTGTCTAGTTTACTTCAGAGGAAAGGTAACACCAATACGTCTAGAACAAGACAGGCTGCAGAAGCTGCCGGATCAGCAAAGCAATGCTGTAACTGTCCGCGTGTCAGAGCTTTAATTCTCGACCAGTTGCCGATCAAGGCTTAGGTGCTAGTCTGCCGTACCAAGACATTTAGTCTTCAGCTTCTACACTCAGGCGCTCATGTTCCAAGAATCACCGAATAAGCTAAAGAAGACACATTCGGAAATATACGTCAATACACAATTCCACGAATAAGAAAGATTTGCTGTCGATTTTGTAACTGAACACGCTTGTATCAAAGGACACGAAATGGCCGAAGCTTTCTTTGTCTATTCTCTTATTACTGTGATGATTCCTCCAATAAAGCGATCGTCTTCTTCTTTTCTTTCTACATTGACCTCGGTGAAGTGTTTACGGGGGGATGTAAAGATCTTTTATGCACTCTTTCTAATGCTCTTTGTAATTAGTATTCATTTCTCTAGGGTTGTTCCTGTCACCATCTCTCTCTGTCTCTCTCTGTCTCTCTCTGTCTCTCTCTCTCTCTCTCTCTCTCTCTCTCTCTCTCTCTCTCTCTCTGTCACACACACACAGACACGCGCGCGCATACACACACGCACACTCAGTCTGTCTATCGGTCTCTTTATCTGTTTGCCTGTCTCTCACGGTACGCATATGTTGGCTCTAGTTTATTACACTGGCAAGCTACTAAGCGTAATCTTGCCAAGAAATCAACGACAGCGGTAAAATGCCGGTGTTGGCAGCGATGTCCTGTAAATGATATGCGAGAAAAATAAAGTCTAGTACACACATGTAAAGAGACATGATTGGTTAGTGTCAGTGTACTGTACTTAATACACAGAAATATCGGTTTATTGGGGAATCCCCGAGGCCATCGAAATACCACTATAAGTGAAGTTCTCGGACATCGATTGCTACTAATTTTCCTTCAGTTTTTTTTTCTGTGAATGTCGATCAATACATATACATTTTCCCCTCATGCTATTTCATGTTAAGGTTTCCCAGCAATTAATATTTCTTTACATTTGAGCATCATACAGTGGAGTCCGCGGTGACGGTTGGAGGTAATGGATCCGCAGCAGTTTTTATCCCATTGCTATTTCTGCGTAATACGTGTACATGATTGGAACCGACCAATCATTTCTCTTCTTTGAATGTTTGTGAATATACTGGACACGGCATTACGGTCCGACGTGTTTGTGTATTTGTTATTTGACATATACTGGTTTAATATAAATTATGAGACATATGGTGCTATCTCAATGGTTTGATACGAATTCTGTCCGTATTCCATAGTTGTGGATTCTTCTGGATGATAGACCTGGCTAATAAAAACATCTAACTAACTAACTAACTAACTAACTAACTAACTAACTAACTAACTAACTAATTGACTGACTGACTGACTGACTGACTGACTGACTGACTGACTGACTGACTGACTGACTGACTGACTGACTGACTGACTGACTGACTGACTGACTGACTGACTGACTGACTGACTGACTGACTGACTGACTGACTGACTGACTGACTGACTGACTGACTGACTGACTGACTGACTGACTGACTGACTGACTGACTGACTGACTGACTGACTGACTGACTGACTGACTGACTGACTGACTGACTGACTGACTGACTGACTGACTGACTGACTGACTGACTGACTGACTGACTGACTGACTGACTGACTGACTGACTGACTGACTGACTGACTGACTGACTGACTGACTGACTGACTGACTGACTGACTGACTGACTGACTGACTGACTGACTGACTGACTGACTGACTGACTGACTGACTGACTGACTGACTGACTGACTGACTAATAAAAACATCTTTTTAGGAGTGTCTAGTTGGTCATGCGTCGAAGTACACTTGTTCCTGCAGCGAGACGCTGTCGTCATTTGGAGGTGACCGGTTCGAATTCCGTCCGGCAACCACAGCTTTCAATTTGTGTGTTGTCTAGTGCGTGCTCTAATCCCTACTTCTTTCTTCTACTTCTCTGAGTGCCAAACAATACCTGTGTGTTTGTTTATGAACTGTCTTAGTGGCCTCAAAGAGTTCCCCAATTGATATTTCAATTTTCATTCTGAACATTCGCTGTACATTCTGCTAGGTGTATCTTACAGTAGGTCAACCAGTGCTAGGTGTATCAACCAGTGCTAGGTGTATCTTACAGTAGGTCAACCAGTACTAGGTGTATCAACCAGTGCTAGGTGTATCTTACAGTAGGTCAACCAGTGCTAGGTGTATCTTACAGTAGGTCAACCAGTGCTAGGTGTATCTTACGGTAGGTCAACCAGTGCTAGGTGTATCAACCAGTGCTAGGTGTATCTTACAGTAGGTCAACCAGTGCTAAGAACCTATAGCGAACAAACTAAAGAAACATGTGTGATGACTTTCTTCTTACTAGTGGCAACTTAACGAATGTCCGTCGTGGAACATTTCGCAATCACTAAGAAGCAAATGTGGGGGAGGGGTGAGGTGGGGGTGGGTTGAGCTTACATGTTGAAGGCAAATCATTAGAATATCATGGATGAAGGAAAAATCCGCTTAAAAGTTGACAGGGTCGACTTCATTGCACCGGGTTTTATCCCATATGACCCAGTCCCTTTCCGCAGCAAACTACCGAAAGCGTCGCACAAAGCAGGAACTCCTTACCTCCAGCGACGACCCACAGGAGTCTCCGAAAAAATACACGCGGGAACCGAAGGACGCGGCCCGGAATCGAACCTACAACCTTCGGAGTCCGAGTCACACGGCTAGCGGATCAAGGAATGGAAGTTGGAGTCGGTTCGTCTTATGGCTGGGACACCGGTAATAGGGAAAGCTAATCCACGCGAAAATGAGTCTAGTGCACTAGAAGTACGAGTTGCACGAGTATGGACTACGCCTGAGTTCTAAGCGAGTGATTGCAAAACCAAAACACAACATACAAACAAATAAAATAAAGGGACGAATGGAATCAGTGGTGAGCACATGTTTTGAAGCTAGGCGTAGAGGACGCAGATGAATAACAGAAGAAAACTACCCGGGATTCATCAACCATTTGGCCTCGCTCCTCCCACCTCATACATGCAAAGAAGTTAAATATTAAATAACGACTGATTCTTAGAAAGAATAAACACTTCTGACTATCAGAAACCCCTGATGTGCATGCCCCACGGCGACGTCCATACGAGTTTTCAATATCTTAATGAAGTACATTCGAGAATATTGTCTCTTGGCGTGTCCAGACCCATTTGACAAACCGCTATATCTCAACGCAGTCCTTGCGCTGACACATAAGTTGTTAACAAGTCCGAGTCGGGTCGGTAGTTAATGTGGTAGCGACTTAACTGAGCCCGATCAAGTTAGCACTCGATGATAAGTAGCCCTCGTCGGGGTCTCGCGTGCCGCGGGTAGATTAATCCGAACTCTGTAAATGTCGAGGTTTTAAGCAGAATGAGGTTAGGATTGTCGGCCATGTTTCCGGTACCCGAATTTAAATACGATTTGGTGTTAACGGTTTTCTTGGGATGATTTTATTGGTTAAAGACACTTCATGGTGAAGTGGATACACCGACTGCCTCACGCTCCGAAGGATGTGGGTTCAATTCCCCCCTACGTCGTTCAGTTCACGAGTGCAGTTTTCTCAGATACTCATGAGGCTCGTCGCTGGAGCGACGGAGTTCGTGGTATGTGCGACGCTTTCGGCAGACCGTCCTGTAGAAATAGATAGAGCCACATGGGGTGAAACCCGGTGCGTACGAACTTGGTCATCTTGCTTTACAACCGTGTTTAAAATTCGGTATTATTTTTACTCAAGTGCCGTCTCCACAGTGAAGGTTAGCTGAAGGCGATTCTAAACATACTGTCGTTTGCTCTGGTTGCAGACGAATAGCATTTCGTCCCTTTCTTGACGCTAGATTCTCAAAATATAGTGCTGAAGTGTTACATCGAATCTGTCCTGCTGTATGGTAGTGAATCATGGACTGTTAACAAACGAGGAAGAGCATGGATGTGCTTTTTTGTAGGATGCATTTTGCGAATACTCGGACCGTTAGAATAACAGTCTGGAAGAAAAAGGGTAAGGAAAGTATAACATTATTATACAACAAGAGAGAGAGAGACTATCGAAAGTAGAACATTGTACACAATTATAAGAGACAGACTATCGAAAGTAGAACATTGTACACAACTATAAGAGAGAGAGGCTATCGAAAGTAGAACATTGTACACAATTATAAGAAAGAGACTATCGAAAGTAGAACATTGTACACAACTTTAAGAAAGAGACTATCGAAAGTAGAACATTGTACACAATTATAAGAAAGAGACTATCGAAAGTAGAACATTGTACACAATTATAGAGAGAGAGAGAGAGAGAGAGAGAGAGAGAGAGAGAGAGAGAGAGAGAGAGAGAGAGAGAGAGAGAGAGAGAGAGAGAGAGAGAGAGAGAGAGACTATTGAAATCAGAACATTGTACACAATTATAAGAGAGAGAGAGAGAGAGAGAGAGAGAGAGAGAGAGAGAGAGAGAGAGAGAGAGAGGGAGAGAGAGAGACTATTGAAATCAGAACATTGTACACAACTGTAAGAGAGAGACTATTGAAATCAGAACATTGTACACAACTGTAAGAGAGAGACTATCGAAAATAGAACATTGTACACAACTGTAAGAAAGAGACTATCGAAAGTAGAACATTGTACACAACTATAAGAAAGAGACTATCGAAAGTAGAACATTGTACACAACTATAAGAGACTATCGAAAGTAGAACATTGTACACAACTATAAGAGACTATCGAAAGTAGAACATTGTACACAACTATAAGAGACTATCGAAAGTAGAACATTGTACACAACTATAAGAGGGACTAGTGAAAGTAGAAGAGTTTCTCTTCGTATGATATACAGCTCTGCAGTGCACATCTGACGAGATGCAACGAAATATACCAGGCAATAAATCCTGCAACCTTTTGTTCCTGTCTTCTGCGATTAAACTCATTAATCGAATGCCGTAACATTGTTTAGATTGTGTATCTTTCCTGTGGCAGTATAGGGATGTCTGTAGTGTCCCAAAACGCGACCATTAAAGGCGGAAATGGAGTCCAACAATCTTAGAACATCGTGGGCCAAGAAGTAGAAAAATGCCGACTGGCTCATAAACATTATATTTGAAAAATACTTCGGCAATATTACATGTCACAGTGGCTGTGAAAGAACGCTAATGGAAGGCATACTTCTTGGAAGAAGAGGCAGTGGACGATCAATACAAAGTTGAACACGGGAGTTTAAAAACATCGTGGGGATGACATTGCATGAGGAAGGGGAGCTGGTGGAAGATATACACTATTTCCAGTCTGTTGTATTATTAGATCTACATAAATCTACTTACCTATCTACCTACCTACATACCCATCTACCTACCTACATACCCATCTACCTACCTACATACCCATCTACCTACCTACATACTCATCTACCTAACTACTTACACATCTACCTACCTACTTACCCATCTACCTACCTACATGCCCATCCACCTACCTACATGCCCATCTACCTACCTACATACTCATCTACCTAACTACTTACACATCTACCTACCTACTTACCCATCTACCTACCTACATGCCCATCCACCTACCTACATGCCCATCCACCTACCTACATGCCCATCCACCTAACAACATGCTCATCCACCTACCTACATACCCATCTACCTACCTACATACCCATCTACCTACATACCCATCTACTTACCTACATACCCATCTACCTACCTACATACACATCCACCTACCTACATACCCATCCACCTAACTACTTACCCATCCACCTACCAAAATACCCATCGACCTACCTACATACCCATCCACCTACCTACATACCCATCCACCTACCTACATACCCATCCACCTACCTACATACCCATTCACCTACCTACATACCTACCTACATACCCATCCACTTACCTACATACCCATCCACCTACCTACATACCCATCCACCTACCTAAATACCCATCCACCTACCTACATACCCATCTACCTACCTACGTATTTATACCGCCTTCGTGGCGAAGAGGTTACGGACGCAGTTTGTATTCCCGCATACCCGCGTTCGAAATACAGCTGCGTTCTTTTTTATGAAATAGTATGGGTGCCGGTCGTTCAGAAAGCGATGGCAAACTACTGAACGTAAACTTGCCCATCAATCACGAACAGTCAAAAATAATGCTGGGTTTGACTACTACGTCCGTAAAGGATATGCAACTAACTATTAGAACCTACTTACCTACTTACATATCTACCTACCTACATAACCCGTGTACCTACCTACTTACCTATCTACCTATGCAACTACTTTCCGTTCGGCTGTATTGTTAGATCTACCTAATCCCACTTATCTATCTACCTATCTACATACCCATCTACCTAACTTCTTACCCACTTACCTATCTATCTATCCACCTACTTTCCGGCCGGCTGTATTGTTAGATCTACCTGAATCTGCTTACCTGTATATTTACCTATCTATCGGCCTGTCTGTTTGCCTGTATACATGCTTTCCTAGCTACCTGCCTGCCCATCTACCTGCCTGTCGACCTACCTGTCTACCTATCTGTCTACCCCCCTACCCACCTGCTTGTCAAGCTACGTAGATTAGAGCACTTATGGAGATAGTTTACAGCGCAAGTGATCCTTAGCCAAGATACTAATGTGGGCTTGTGTGTGTGTGTGTGTGTGTGTGTGTGTGTGTGTGTGTTCTGTGTCTGTGTGTCTGTAAATCTATCTGTCTGTATGAATTAAATAATTTATGAGAGCAGAAAGATAAGTAGGGCAAAATGTCAGACGGGCCTGTGTGCCCAATTCTTAACCCGTTTAAATTAAAGTTCATTCGTTCTGTCTGTCTGTCTGTCTGTCTGTCTGTCTGTCTGTCAGTGTATTTTTCTGTCTCTGTCTCTCCATTTACATTTCCCTTTCAAGTCCTTCCTCCCACTCCCTGTCAACTGCCCTCTCTATGCACGCCGTCCCATTTATCCCCACATGTCACGAAACCTCACGCCCAGAAAATCGCAACAAACCAGCCATCGCTTCCTTACCGCACCAGCAGTAAGCCCCCTTAAAGCAAGAGCTGATTAAACATCATGCCACAACAGCATGTCACTTCAAAACCACCTTATCGATACACAAAACACAGACAGGATGCCGAGAACTTCCCTTTAGAACAGTTTAGCAGTGTTTAGAGAGCAGGTTTGAAAATCCGTGGCGCTTCTTGCTTGAGTTTATTATGGTTATTGATTGTAATGCGGTGTCGGGTTAAACTGTGGGTTAATTTAACACTTCCGAGTATGCCAGGGGCGAAACGGTCGTAACTGTTTATCACACGTGCCAAGTAATTACAGGGTGAGTGTTCGAGGATTTTGCAGTGTCGGGTACAATTGACATACACTGGTCTATTTATTGATGCATGCATTGATACATTTATTTGTCTGTGTGTGCCTTTGTGCTCGTCTCCTTCGTTTAGTCCGTGGCGATGGCGGCTATGGTTCTCCACAACACTGTCTCGTGTGCTGCCATCTTCTTCTTACATTCCGTGCCGTGTGGCGTTGGTGATCATGTCTGCCCATACCGTCTTTCTCGTGTGCTACCAGCCATTTCTGATACTGTTGATCCTCCATGCCAATGATGTCAAACCGTCGGTCATCTTCTTTCTTGATCTTCCCCTGCTTCTCTCCCCTCCAGCTTTCCCGTTGTGACGACGTACTTTCCCGTTGTGACGACGTACTTTCCCGTTGTGACGACATACTTTCCCGTTGTGACGACATACTTTCCCGTTGTGACGACATACTTTCCCGTTGTGACGACGTACTTTCCCGTTGTGACGACGTACTTTCCCGTTGTGACGACATACTTTCCCGTTGTGACGACATACTTTCCCGTTGTGACGACATACTTTCCCGTTGTGACGACATAATTTCCGTTGTGACGACATACTTACCCGTTGTGACGACATACTTCCCGTTGTGACGATATACTTTCCCGTTGTGACGATATACTTTACCGTTGTGACGACATACTTTCCCGTTGTGACAACATACTTTCCCGTTGTGACGACATACTTTCCCGTTGTGATGACATACTTTCCCGTTCTTCTGACATGCCCGAAGAATGAGGACTGTCTCCGTGTGACGCGGGTAACTATTTCTCTTTGGGAGTTAACTCACAAATTTATGTTGGAATGTATATACCATTGTTTAGTTACTTGTAACATAATCTAAATACAAGAAAACATACTTACCCACTGAGCAGTTCTTCTACATCTCTCAAAACATTCTCAGGGTCTGACCGACACTCAGTACCCATAGGAAAGTCCAGGCGCATATAGCCAGATTGCAATTGCTAAGATTAGAATTGGGACTCTTCGCTGATGTGTAGAAGATGATGGCGGCGGCGTTTATGGGATAGTCCGGAGTGCTATGATGTTCGTTCTTGACTAAACCCAACCCACTCCCCAAGATTGACACGACGATTGCCTGGAGAGGCTAATAAAGTTAGAACATGATAAAGAACAATAAGAAAGAGACAAAGAGTTTTATTTGGTCATGTGATGAGAAGAGAGGCGTTGAACAATGTGCCAACAGGAAAGATCAGTGGGGACAAGAGGCAGAGGCAGACCATGAGAAATGATGCTGGTTGGACTGAGACCGTGGCATGGAGGAATATTCTCCCTCCCCCGCTTCACTCGCTTTGAACTCAAGCAGTGGTTCATACAAGCTACTTCTACTAGCATTTGACTGAATTTTGCGTGTGGATTAACTTTCCATATTACCAGTGTCGCTCGCCATCAGGCGAACCTGCTACGACTTCAGAGGTACTTGTAATTTACGTCCCCTAGTCAAGGACGAGAAGTCAACATTTTATTCCAACTGACCAATGTAGGAGTTGAATCCGTTACCCCAGCATCAGCATACCGGATGTTTAAGAACGAGCACTCTATCCATTCCACCATGCTGACTTCCTGCATGGAGGAATATCATCAGCAGAGTAGGTCCAGAACATCAAAGACCGAGATCTGTGGAGAGACATGATTGTCTACGCCAGCTGGCAAGTCACATGATGCTAATGAAACATCAACCCCGTGATTCGTGCCGAGTTTTCTCAAATAAGAGGCGGATGTCGGGCTTGTAATCCACTCTGCGTCAACCATCGTTTTAAATAGGACCTCGCTAGAACCTCCTTGGGGGCTGCGTGGTCTCGAGGTATGGTGTCCGCCTCGAGTGCTGGAGGTCGCGGATTCAAGCCCCGGTGAGTACCGGGATTTTTTCTCGTGGACTTCTAGTAATACAATTTCCCCTGGTCTCTGTGTAGTGAGATCGGGCGCCTGTGTGTATTGTTGCGCACGTAAAAAAACCCTTGGCAGTTGAAAATCGAAAAAGAGGAGCCTAACGGCGCTGCCCGGGCAAAATTTCGAGTTAAAAATCTACCCAAAGTATTTCAGGATCATCGCCGGTGCTACGGAGTTCGTGCACTGAACTGAGTTTCTCCAGACTCAGGTTTGAGTTAGGAGGAGAACGGAGCACTTATGGGTTGCACCCGTGTGCTGTGATGTTGATCCATCGACTAAACTAAACTAAACTAAACTAAACTAAATAGGAACTGTCTATAGTCCATGCCATGCGGCGTATGGGACTGCTGTGGTGTGGTGGCTAGATGCTCACCTTCCTTCCCTGTGCTCATGGGTTCGATGTGCATCAGAGCGGGGTCGAATATTTTAAATGGACCTGGGCTCGGAAATGTCTGAGGAAGTGAAGGCGGCCGGTGAGATACTGACCACATCAGCCACCGAGTGTCCACTGGTCCAGATAAATGCCTAGCACAATATGTCTAATGCTCATTCTAACTGATTTGGTGCGAAAGGATAATATATCGCCAAATATGACCTCCCATTAGGAAAGAAGGACAATATATCGCCATACAATGGTAACCGTGCTATTTGTTTTGTTTCGTGGTATCCTAGGCAGATTCAATGCTCAGTGAGCTGAAATTTTCAATATAATACTCATTTATTTGATCTTGTACCATGTTTGGTCCAAACCTACTTTTTCTTTGTCACTGAATTAGTTTAAAATACGCTTCCGCAAGCAATTTCCTGCTATTGGTCTGTCATGTGATAGCTCCATCACATGTTATAGGCCTGAGAGCAAGGAGGAATAGCTGGCCAATCGTTCCCTCACTTTGGCAAGCGATGAGCCCAGGCGTTGGCCCCGCGTCCGACAGTGTTCACGACATTTCCAGCTAGCTCGTCATCAATGTCGCCAGTCCCCAGTGCGTCTTAAGGTGTACAAAAGTGTCATTTACTTTCTCGACATTACCTCTTATGGACCAAAATCCCGTTCAAAGTAATTTCCGAAATGTGGCTGCCTTGCGATTATTAATAAACTTGAGGCTGTGATGGGCCCTAATTATAACTTCTATTCTGAGGTTGAACGGGGAAGGGATAATGGTAAAATGACCAAACGTTACTTTCTGATTTAACTTACATGTGGCGATGGTGATCATATCTGTTCACAGTCTCCTGTTTCATGTGCTACCAATCATTTCTCAAATAGATGGTTCTTCCATGCCATGATATCAAACTGCCCAGCATCTTTTCTATTTTATTCCCCCACCCTCTCCTCATCTCTGTTCCCCTCCAACTTTTCTGTTGTCACGATGTGCTCCAGCTATCCACTTTCATAACGTGGTCAAAGAATGTCAACTATCATCTTCTGATGCTGGCAACCAGTTCTCTATGTGAGTTAACTTCCTTTAAACTGTCTTCATTACGTTTGTTATCTCCAATGGCGTTCTCAATATTCTTCAATTAAAACGATTATGAACACTTCACCCACAACGTCCAGTTTGTTGCTTGTGATTGTGTTTTAGAAAAACCTTTTGTCGTGTCATCATCATCAAGTGCCCTGACAGCTGGCGTAGGCGTTCATGTCTCTCCACAGATCTCCGACGCGACCTTCTCAATCCGTACAGCATCATTTCTCTTGGTCTGCTTCTGCCATTCTTAACGATTAGTTCTCAGTTGTGTGTATGTGGGTGTTTCATTAAATACAACGAACACTTTAGTAACTCCTCCTTCTACACGAACTTTCATTTTTACCCTTTCTGCAACTTGATGATTTATTTGAAAATTCTTTCCCTATCTTAACTCAATATCGTGTAATTAAATATTGAATATTCTGTCCTCCCGCTAAGGTCTATTTTTAAGCCCATAAATTGTACTCGTGCCTGGCAACAGAAAACCGTTGTCAGTTGCTATATCTGCACATCTTTCCGCGCTGTTACTTTCTCAAGCTCAAGCTCTTCTTTTATTTCAGTTCCTTGCCTTTAATTTTCGCAGATTCACTCACATCGACATTTGCATAGCTTTTTTCTTCCCCTGTATGTTGTGCAGCTCTGAGAATCCTTACAAATTTGTGATGGCCATCGGAAACTACTGGCTTAACGCCGGTGCCAGTGTTTTTTGCAATACGGCAGCTAAAAATCGGAGAAAGGCAACGCCAAGAGAAATCCTGCCAGAGCAAAAAATCCTATTTGGAAAAGAGATGATGTAAACTTGCCGTTGTGATAAAATTTCTGATTTCAAGCAAACAAAATAAGAGTAATTGAATACACTCCTTATTTGACGATTTCCGTGTTATCTTTATTCATATTGAATCCGTGATTAGAATACGTTTATTTCTGGTTGTCGTTTGTTGAAGGGTATCTTTCATTAGTCTTTTTCATATACATATGTCACAAGGAGAATTAAAGCACAGTACACACGGTCACCGCAATGCGGACAAGGATCCATATCAGAAATACGAACTGTGCGAACATGTGTATATTTCAGCTTGAAGGATTTATCTAGTTATTTTACTTTATGTTGTGTGCTTTCTGCAGTATGTACCTGACGAGATGAGGCGAATTACGCCAGGCAATAAATCGTGTAATCTATTGTTTGTGTCTTCGTTATTCAAATATCAGAAATATACTGATTCTGATATAAACACACATTTGATAATCCTCAGGGTTCCATCCCTACTCCCTGGGGAGGGAAGCGTACCAGAGGAAGACAACGTTATATATGCATAGAACACGACCAAAAGTAGCGAAATGGACTTTGCGGCCAAAGCTTTCGTCAGTACACAAACAACACACGCACCCCGATACAACTACGTGAAAAACACTTCTCGATACACACACACACACATACACACACACACACACACACATATATATATATATTTTGTGTACAATTTGGTGGAGTATTGATGCATGACAAGGCAGACGTGGTTGCGGCCTTGTGGGAGCACGTGTTCACCTCGGAGGAGCAGATGGAGCACCATGGTCTGGTAAGAATGAGACAACGAGGTGTGACGAGGGGATCTGGCCGACGCTCGGCGCTCGGAGGAAAGGCGAGACGGACATATAATCAGATTGCTACTGGAACTATTAGTGTTGGAACTCTTCGCTGGCTGCTGGGATGGAGGCGGAGCGCTTATGGGAATGTCCCGAGTGCTGTGATGTCGGTTCCTAAATCAATCAATCAATCAATCAATCAGATTTAGAGTAGGAAGATAGAGGGGGAGTATGAAGAGAGGAGGAGGAGGAAGAATGAGGAAGAGGAAGGAGAGGAAAGTGAAGGGGGGCTTGAGAGAGGAGGAGAGGGAGGGAGGGAGGAAGAAGGCTTCCAATAGAATATGTCTAAAGCCCTCTTATTTACTTCCGACAAGTTTACCATCTGTCGTCTTCTCGCCGGCGCTGTGTTGCCTGATTGATTAATTAAATCACTCGCAAATTGCAGCTGTTGTTTGTTTGATTTGTGATAAGTAATCAATGGATCCGGATCAACGTGTGGTGGAGCGTGTATGAGTCCTGGGCTTATGGATCTGGAAAAGCCGATTCTATTCCACAACACAGAGCAGCTTTGTTTGAAGTGGTACTAGTTCTGTTAATAATATATAATAATAATAATAACAATAATAATAATAATAATAATAATAATAATAATAATAATGACTGGCACCTTGCCGTCTTGACAGACGATAGTTTGTAAAGTGGAGTTATACCTCTCCCTAACATAAAGCCTGTGCTGAATTTAGAGATCATGTGTTGCCCATGCAGCATGATCCCTCTCTCGACATGTCTAGTGTGCTCAAGAGGAAAGGTAACACCAATACGTCTGCAACAAGACAAGCTGCGGATCAGCAAAGCAATGTTCTAACTGTCCACCTGTCGGAGCTTACATCCTAGACCAGTTGCCGAACAAGGCCTAGGGCCTGGTCTGCCCTGCCATGATATTTAGTCATTAAGTTGCATTTCCTCGCACTAGGGTAAGGTTTATACCCTCTCCATTGCACTCCTCCACCCGAAGCCGTTGGCATATTTAGAGATATCGGGTGTGGTGAGTGCCGCCCAACATTCGGCGCTAATAATAATAATAATAGTAATAATAATAATAATACTAATAATAATAATGACAATGATGATGATGATAATGATAAAAATAATAATGACAATGATGATGATGATACTGATGATGATGATGATGATGATAATGATGACGATGATAATAATAATAATAATATAATAATAATAATAATAATGATAGATAATAATAATAATAATAATAATAATAATAATAATAATAATAATAATAATAATAATGACAATAATACAATACAGCACATCCTCCGGTGGACGTTGCGATAAACCACAGTTAGATTTCCAGAAAATTTTATTTTTAGTAGTTTGCTTACTGGACGAGAAGTGAAGGTTGAAGTCCAGCCGACCGGTGTAGGGTTGATTTGGCTACTTCGCCATCGGCGCGCCGGGAGTTTAAGAGCTAGAGCACTCTTAGCCAAAGAGGGTGGAACATATAGAATTAGAAACTATACTGGCTACATTTGAGGGTAAACTATACTGGCTATATTTGAAGGTGAACTATACTGGCTACATTTGAGGGTAAACTATACTGGCTACATTTGAGGGTAAAATATACTGGCTGAATTTGAGAGTAAACTATACTGGCTACATTTGTAGGTAAAGTATACTGGCTACATTTAAACATTTGATTGTAAACTATATGGAACATTTGAGGATAAACTGTATGGAACGTTAAAGGGTAAAATATATGGACATTTGAGGATAAACTATTTGGAGATGTCAACAGCCTACATTTTACTTCTGTGGTTTGTAAATATATTGACGTTGGTGTGGGAGTCTCTGTGGCGAAGTGGTCAAGCCGTTTGACTCGTGCTCCGAAGTTTGTGAGTTCGATTCCGGGCCACGTCCTTCGGTTTACGAGTTAAATGTTTCGGAGACTCCTGTGGGTCGTCGCTAAAAGCTACGGAGTTCGTGATTTGTGCGACGCTTTCCGTGCTGTGGTAAGAGACTGAGCCATATGGGATAAAACCCGGTGCAATGAAGTCGACCCTGTCGACTTTTAAGCGACTTTTTATTGACGTTGATGCCTCAAGGTGTACGAAAAAGAAAAAGAAAAAAAAAGTGAGAAGGAGGTGGAGGAGGATGAGGACTCGTATAAGAATCAATAGGAGGGTGATAGGAGGAGGATACATAAGGGTGGATGTTTGGATGGATGGATGCATGCATGTAAAAGTGAATAAATATCCGAAGAAGAAAAACAGAGGAGGAGGACGAGGAAGAGAAGAAGAAATAGGAGAAGAAAAACTGGAGTAGGTGGAGGGGGAGAAGCAGGATGAGATGGATGCATGGATGGGTTAATGGAAGGATGGACAGATGGACGGGTGGGTGGATGAATATATGGATGTGTGGGTAGTGGGTAGCTGGTGCATACATGAGTGAATAAGGTGCGAAAGATTGAGAAAGATAACGAGAAGGAGAAGCAGAAGGAAGAGGACGTGGAGAAAAAATAAGAAAGGATAGATGGATAGGTTGGTCAATGCATCTTTGGATATATGGATATTTGGTGCATACATGAGTGAAAAGGTTGCGAAAGATGGAGAACGTAAAAGAGAAGGAAAAGTAGGCGGAAGAGGAAGAGGAGAAAATAAAAGTGGATAGATGGATGTATGCATGAATGAAGAAACTGTAGCGAGAATCTCCCAGGCGTCCCCAAAAGTCAACACTCATGGAAACATTCATGGACTCGCCTACGAACATTCACACACCTAAAAACTCATGTCAGATCCTGTATCTTCCCCCCCCCCCCCCCCCAACAGGCACGCGCGGCCCCCCCCCCCCCCCCCCCCCCCCCCCAGTGCAGTGATTTTATACTCTAGAAAGTTCTTTAGAAAGATACACTCTATGAGAAATTAGTTACCCTACTTTCTTCCATATGTAATGTAATTACTGATACAGCTCAGATGATCGGAGTTAGACAGATGGTGTTTTTCTGATAATATAAATTGTACTTTAGAAGAGAAAGAAGTAGACGAAAAAGAGGCAGAAGTGGAAGAGAAACAGATAGGAGAAGAGGAAGAATAGACAGAAGATGCAGAAAAAGAAGCACAAAAAGAAGGAGGCAGAGGAAATGGAAGAAGATGCAGAAGTAACAGTTGAAGCAGAAGAGGAGGAAAAGACTGAAGGAGTAGGAGGGAGGAAGAGCAGGAACAGGAAGAGGAGCGTATGCATATAGTAAAAAAAAGAATGGCGGGCTAATGGAGTCTTGTGATGAAGAGAAGACACCAGTGTTAGTGATACCTCAGATCTGCTGACGACATCCAGGTAAATCGATCACAGGTGAGCAGTGGCATTTAGTTCTCTGACAGAACCTCGCGCGGCTCTTGTAGGCCGTGCCCTGAATTACAGGCCTGGATCGCTGCACGAGTTTCTACTGAATAGTAGGGAGGTGAGTTTGATGTACATATAGAGGGAGTAGATGCACATGTAGCTTTTTATTGATGGGGGAGTTAGGGAAGGAGGGACACACACACACACACACACACACACACACACACACACCCCCCACACCACGCACACACACACCGCCCACACACACTGCCCACACACACCGCACACACACACACAGATACACACACACACACACCGCCCACACACACACCACCCACACACACACACCACCCACACACACCGCCCACACCACACCACGTACACACCACACCACGTACACACACACACACCGCCCACACACACCGCCCACACACACACCACCCACACGCACAACCCACACACACCGCCCACACACATACTCGCACATGCACACACAACATACATTATTAGGTCATGAATAGAATTTAAAGAGAGAGAGAGAGAGAGAGAGAGAGAGAGAGAGAGAGAGAGAGAGAGAGAGAGAGAGAGAGAGGAGTATTACAAAGTATGAAAGAAGAGAAGGTATAAATAGTACAATAGGTCATAATAGAGGTATGTGCCAGTGCGTGTGTGTGTGTGTGTGTGAGAGAGAATAGTGTGGGAAAGAGTGAGAGAGAGAGTGTGTTTGAGAGAGTGAGAAAGAGCGAAAGAGCGAGACAGAGTGAGAGAGACAAAGAGATATTATATAACAGGGAAAAGGCGGTAAAATATTATATTAAGTCATAGGTAGAATAAAAGAGCCAGAGAGAGAGAGGAGGGGGAGGAGGAGGGGAGGAGGGGGAGAAGGAGAGGTTAGGAGGAGGAGGAGGATTATAACGCATATACCTGTAGATAACTGTAGCGAAAAGGTCCACCTATTTGAGAAATATGCAACAATTTTACATATATAGCAATGCTATTAAAAGTTATGCCCCCTCGCTATATATAAATTATAATGTAAATTAATATTAAATAATATTAAGTAAATAACTGTTTGAACACTAATAAACTATGACAGTTGACAGCACCGGAATGAGAAGAAGACGTGTAGAAACTTTCATCTCAATCGGATGGACCGTTCGCGAACGCATAAATAACATACAAACAGACATTGCATTTTATATATATAGATAAGAGAGAGAGAGAGAGAGATGAGAGAGAGAGAGAGAGAGAGAGAGAGAGAGAGAGAGAGAGAGAGAGAGAGAGAGAGAGAGAGAGAGAGAGAGAAAGAGAGAGATTGTTTGCGAAGGAAAGGTGTTGTGGAAGTGAGCTGCTCACCCACATTATCGTGCGCTAGCCTAGTAGATATGAAATATAAACATGCTGCAGTCGTGGGAGTCGGTGTATTACACAATGTTTCTGTTGCCTTCTTTTATGTCTGCCCGAGGGAGACGCGATCAATACTTATACATTTTTAAATCTGATTACTTTATGGGCTCATGGACCCTGCAGCTTTCTCCATATCGATATCATCATCATCATTATTATCATATGCATCGTCATTGTCGTCGACATCTTCATCACCATCATCTACATCACCATCATCTACACCACCATCATTTTCACCATCTCGTCATTATCATCGCTATCCTCGTCGTCCTCTTCCTCCTCTTCAACCTCACTATCACTCTCATCGTCATCATGATCATAGTCGGCTGTATCGTCGACACCACCTTCACCACCATTACCATTATCGCCATTGTCGTAATCCTCCTCCTCATCATCATCACCACCACTTTCACTTCTATCGTCATCATCATCATTATCATAGTCGTCGTCATAGTCTCCATCTACACCACTATCCATCTTCATCATCATCATCGCCATCCTCTTTCTACTCCTCCTCATCATCGTCATCACTATCACAATAATCATCATTTCCATTGTTGTCGTCACCATGATTATATCGACATCCTCGTTATCATCATCACTATCATCATATACTGCCAATTTTCTTATTGCCCTTGTCGTGCTGCGCTGGTCTTTGTCTCATTAGTCATTAGTTGCGGTTCCAACTTCACGGCAACGGCTCCGTTCCTGTGCCAGTGAATATCACACAAAATTCTCCTCACTGCCCCATGTGAAAAGTGGAACAAACAGGAGTCTCGAAAAACCAACAGCCTGCACAGATACACTGTGCATACTGCCGCCCTCAGAATGCCAACTCAAAAGTCCTCCACGAAAAATGCAGTTCATCAGTCTTTGTCTCTTATATTGCCAGTCATCTCTGCTGCAGATATTCTTGCACGCCACGGTTCAGTGTGATCTTCCCATACTCCATGTCGTATGTCATTGGCCATCATGTCTGCCCACAGCATTGTCTCATCCACTGCCGTTCACTTCTGATGTCGATGTATTTCTATGCCACCATCTGTGCCCTTAGCCTTGTCTCTGGTACTACCACTCACTTCTGATGCCTATATATTTCCATACCACCATCTGTGCCCTTAGCCTTGTCTCTGGTACTACCACTCACTTCTGATGCCTATATATTTCCATACCACCATCTGTGCCCTTAGCCTTGTCTCTGGTACTATCACTCACTTCTGATGTCGATGTATTTCCATACCACCATCTGTGCCCTTAGCCTTGTCTCTGGTACTATCACTCACTTCTGATGTCGATGTATTTCCATACCACCATCTGTGCCCTTAGCCTTGTCTCTGGTACTACCGCTCACTTCTGATGTCGATGTATTTCCATACCACCATCTGTGCCAATATCCGTGTTTCTGGTACTACCACTGACTTCTGATGTCGATGTATTTCCATACCCCCATCTGCGCTCTTAGCCTTGTCTCTGGTACTACCAGTCACTTCTGATGTCGATGTATTTCCATGCCACCATGTCTGCCCATAGCCTTGTCTCTGGTACTACCACTCACTTCTGATGCCGATGTTTCTTAATGCCATCGTTTAAAACTCCTACCTTCTTCTCACTCGAACCCCCCACCCCTCCCCCGCCTCTCTTCCCTTCCAACTTTCCCATTATCACCACATACAACTCCCCCCTTTTACAATATTGATCAGTAGTGACGACAGAAGTGCAAAATTCATGCATAATTTAAGATCCCTAACATCATCCTCACAACATATAAAACTAAACAGACATCGATTTTTTTTTTCTCGAAAAGGGAAAAAACCCCAGAAATTTCCCATCGTTTCTAACAGTTTTAAATTTATTCCATTTATTCCGGCTATCCTTTGTCGTCCTCGATCGGGAGTATATTAATGCACGAGCATTTCCGTATAGAGCTGTTTTTCTCCTCTTGGTAACGATGGAGGAAAAATGTGTTTGTCATTTTTTCTACGGCGTAATTTGTCATGATGACTCTCGGGTGAGTGGACAAAATGGCTCATGGCAGTGTTGACTCAATTGTGTCTCCTGGCAGTTGGACTATGGGATTGAATTGGTTAGGATTGGTTGACTCTTGACAGGTAAATTATGGATTTCCCGGGTATGTTAACCCGGTCAACAAATGCCCGCAGAAGTCGGATGTGTCGGCCAAACGGCGCAAGAACGCAGCTCTGCTGTAAACAGGCACAACGCAATCA
Organism: Cepaea nemoralis; assembly: GCA_014155875.1. NCBI lineage: Eukaryota > Metazoa > Mollusca > Gastropoda > Stylommatophora > Helicidae > Cepaea > Cepaea nemoralis. The sequence goes on along the minus strand of JACEFZ010007668.1, from coordinate 151,521 downwards.
CGTCCGAAAAAAAAAAACAACAACTCCGGATGAACATAGCAGAAGAAGAAGAAATTATGGATTTGAACCTGCCAGGATTGGCTGTTTATATACTGACTGCATCATCTTATCGACACCATTATAGTCAAATTCGTTATCATCATCATCATCATCATCACAAGACCAACCACCCTTATTATCATCATAATCATAATCAGCATCATCATCATCACCGTCGTCTTCACCAATACCGTCGTTGTCATCATAATCATAGTTTTCATTATCATCATAGTTGTCATCATCATCTTCATCATAAACAACAACCACAGTATCGCCATCAACAACAACACTATCATTATCATAGTTATCACCACCTTCATCTCCATTATCATCATCACCATCGCCCCAACAAAGTTGAGTGTTAACAGAGTTGGCAACACTTCACGACACCATACACAAATTATTGCACGATTTCATGCCTGGCATATTTCGCTGCATCTCATCAGGTGTATACTGCAGTTATTTATCAAATGACTGACTGGCACCTTGCCGTCTTGACAGATGATAGTTTATAAAATGGAGTTATACCTCTCCATAATACAAAGCCTGGGCTGAATTTAGAGACCATGTGATGCCCATGCAGCATGATCCCTCTCTCGGCCTGCCTAGTTTACTCCAAAGGAAAGGTAACAACAATACATCTGGAATAAGACAAGCTATAGAAGCTACCGGATCATCAAAGCAATGCTTTAACTGTCCATATCTCTCTCTCGCTCTCTCTCTCTCTCTCTCTCTCTCTCTCTCTCTCTCTCTCTCTCTTCCTCCCCCTCTCTCTAGCCTAGAAAATCACAAACAGCCAATAAATCCTGGGGTCGATTGTAACGTACTCTAGAGGACATGCAACTAACTTTTAAATATCCTCTGTCTGTCTGTCTGTCTGCCTGCCTGCCTGCCTGCCTGTCTGTCCCCCCCCCCCCCCTCCCGTACAATTGACCCCCCTCTTTGCCTACCAACTACTCAGACACTCATCTTTCAGTACCATTCTCCCTACCTCTCCACCACCTCTACTCCCACTCCTAAGCTGGAGTCAATTACACAACCTACATATTTCAACACCTCCACGCCTACCTTACATATTTCATCACCTCTACGCATACCTGCTACCCCACTTGCTCTCCGCCTGGATCCCCCAGACCCAGACCTACATCCAGGTACATCTGACATTCTAGTTGCCGTGAAGACGCAGACAGCCTAATGTGATCAAGCGTGAGGTTTTCATAATGCAGCTATTGACATTTGGCTTCGGTTCTACGTCCTTCTTGGTGCTGCATATTGTTGATATTAACCTTCTTGTGTGCCGTCTTTTGTGCGATTCCTGTCATTCTTTCTTTTGTTGGTGTGTTGTAGAAAGTGGGGATTCTGTATGTCGTGGAGTTTGTTGTTGTTGTGGTCCGTGTTTGTTATTATTAACTTTCTTCTTCTGTTCCTTTTCATCATCCACTTCTTCTTCGTCGTCGTCGCCACCGCCACCGTCGTCGTCATGGCTTTTTCTTTTTCTTTTTCTTTTTCTTCGTCCTTTTCTTTTTCTTATTCTTCATGTCCTTCATCATAAAACGTGACGGAAGTCCCAGTTGCGAAACTTGTTCTTTCAGTGTGTCTTAATAGTTTGATTCTAATGACCAAGTGGCACTCTCTCCACACAACTGTCTCTCTCTCTCTCTCTCTCTCTCTCTCTCTCTCTCTCTCTCTCTCTCTCTCTCTCTCTCTCTCTCTCTCATAACATGGAAATATACAATGTTTATATTCGTAACTTTTATTTGACAATGATTTGTTTTCCTCCATACGAATGTAACATGCACAACAGATAATTGATGTACGAAAGATAAGTGATTGGAAGGCCTGAATGTAAGACGGGCTTGCGTACCCAATTTGCGACCCGTTAAAAATAAAATCCATTCTGTCTGTCTGCCTGACAGTTTGCCTGCCTGACTGCCTGCCTGCCTGCCTGCCTGTCTGTCTGTCTGTCTGTCTGTCTGTCTGTCTGTCTGTCTGTCTGTCCATTTTGCGTCATCGGGCTAACGAATCAAATAGCAAATCACATTACTTTGTATCTCTCTCCTTATCTCCTCCTTCCCCACTCACTCATCAACTCCCACTCGCCATACCATTCACTGTTTAACTCACAACCTCTACCTGTATCTTTCACCCGCCTACTCACTTAACAATTCCCTAGCGCCCCCCCCCCCCCCCCCGATGTGTCTCCACCTTGTCGCGGTGGGAGGGGGGGGGGACTTGAGTGTCCCATTGACCCCATGTGCTATGTCGATGGATGAAAAACTACATATCAGACAACTTATAGGATAGAGGCCAGACTAAGCGAGACACAACCTGCTGCTCTGCAGGTAGACTGAGGATAAAAGTCAAAAGTTTAAATCAGGCGCACGAAGGCAGAAGTTACTGGTCCGGACACAAGCACTAAGGCTCTCAGCTGAGGGATAAGGCTGAATGCCTCTAAGCCACTAATCCTTGGACCTGAGAGCCGGGCTGATACAAGCCTACCGAAAAATGGAGGTAGGGATGCTAAGCACTCTACATGCTTAGTTCAGATACTTGTTTCGAAGGTTCTCAGCTGGGGGATATGAGGGATCCTCGGATGAGAGGGCCTGGCCGTTTTTCGCTCACTGATGCACTGAGGTATGGTGCTAAGCCGGCAGCACATGTAGCCTACCTCGTGAGCGAGTGCTAAAGGTAGAAAAGCGCTCCAGTCGCACGAAATGGTTACGAAACAATTTCTGTATCTATGCTCACATAGAGTGTAGTCAAAGGTGGAAAAAAAAAACACGTCTCAATAACACGAAATAGAACGCTTGGCTAGCAAATCCATTACGTGGTCCGAAGTTCAAGCGAAAGCTTACCTAGTGGATGTCGTCCGCAGACCGTCCGTTCCTTTTTTGTGCTTGAGCGACCAATGGCAAGCGAAATGCCCAATACATGGAAGTGAGGAATCAAAGCAGCCATGAGCAGGACGTGGCAATTCCTCGGGTGAGCCCAGTCTCAGAGCAGTATGTGTTGGCTCTGCAATAATGGAAGCCTCCTTGGATGGCAGGGAACGCATATGGTCGGCCCTTGCCTTCCCTTGAGGGTTGACCGTGATGTCTTTGACCGTTCTATCTTGACCAGCTGAGATGTGGGCGACATCACAACAATAAATCTAACGTGCCTCGAAACCCGAGGAAGGCTAACCGCATTAAAAATGCCAGGAAGTGTCGTCCTACGGGTGGGAAAATAAAAATTGGCACTACGCATTTACGTCCGAGTGAAATGTCTCGTCCGAATGTCTCTCGTGCTAGGAACAGCTCTGACTAAGTAGTTTTCTGAATGTCCGTCGTGCCTGGAACAGCTCTGACGGGCGCAACGACAAGCACATGTCTGAGTCGAAAACTCGCTTAGTGGATACCGTCTGCAGACCGGTCTGGTTTGTGCGCGAACGGCCCGGGGTTAACGAAATGCCCAATATATTGAAGTGAGAAATTAAAGCAGCCATGAGCAGGACTTGACGATTCCCTCGGTGAGCCCAGCACCAGGGTGCTATGTGTCGGCTCTGCAATTATGGAAGGCACCCTGGTTGGTGGAAAATGCTATGGACTGTCCCTGCCTTCCCTTGAGGGATGACCGTGAAGTCTTCGACTGTTCCAACTTGACTAGCTGGGATGTGGACGGTACCACAAAAGTGAGAGTCTCTCAGGAATGCTAACCTGGTCAAAATTGCACGCTAATAGTAGGATGTGTTGACTTAAGGGTTTCGACCGAAGGGTGCCTAACTGGACACACCGCAATCACATCTGAAAAAACACTCCGGATGAACGCAAAGAAGAAGAAGAATCCCCTAGCAACCCATTAATCCTCTTCACTCCTACTCACTCTTCAACTCGAATCATCTTTTTCTTCTTCTCTCTCTCTCTCTCTCTCTCTCTCTCTCTCTCTCTCTCTCTCTCTCTCTCTCTCTCTCTCTCTCTATTCCCCGCATTCCCACTCACTCATCCCCTCACTACTGCCTCCGTGTCTCCCTCTCTCACACTCACCCTTCAACTTAAATTAAACTTCTCCCCGTCCTCCTACTCACTTTTCAACTGAAATCCTTCCTCCCACCATATTCCTCCAAACCATCCACCAATCAGTTCACAAACAACCACCCCCTTCTATCTCTCATCCTCCACTAACTTCTATGACTAACATATCACCTTGCAACCTTCACATTTATCCACCTTGTAAAATATTACCTGATTATTTTCATGTCATTCACACTGTTCTCATCTGTTTACATCCTGATTTACATTCTCCACGTCCCTCTAACTTTCTCCTGTCATTATTACCGCCTTCTGGCTTCTCATTTACTTTCCCCTGATTCTCTTGTTTCCATTTCATTTACTTCAGCCGCCTACGTTTCCCGAGATCTGAAAGATCTCGTACTTTATCCGTACATTCGCCGTGTTTCCCTATCTTCCTATTGTTTTTGTCTGTGACTCAGTACGGCAGCATTGTGTACCGACGTCTGCTTCTGTTTATACGAGAAGATTAGGCGTTAGATTTCTGTTAAACATACGGCATTGCAGGGCCGTTAACCGACCAGTCGCCATGTTTTCTTTGTATCAGGGGCGTAGTCAGAGTTGTTCTGTGTCAGATTATAGGTTTCTGGTGGCTCTCTCTCTCTCTCTTTCTCTCTCTCTCTCTTTCTCTCTCTCTCTCTCTCTCTCTCTCGCTCTCTCTCTGTCTGCCTCTCTCTCGCTGCCTGCCTGCCTGCCTGTCTGTCTGCCTGCCTGTCTGTCTGGTCTGTCTGTCTGTCTGGTCTGTCTGTCTGTCTGTCTGCCTGCCTGTCTGTCTACCTGTCTGTCTGTCTGCCTGCCTGTCTGTTCTGTCTCTCGCTGTCTGTCTGCTTGTTTCTCTCTCTCTCTCTCTCTCTCTCTCTCTCTCTCTCTCTCTCTCTCTCTCTCTCTCTCTCTCTCTCTCTCTCTCTCTCTCTCTCTCTTGTGGTTAGTCTATTTATTCTCATTAAGTAACATGATAAAGAAATAAAGTTGAAGGAACATGACAGATAAATAAGTAGCGTGATAAATAAATAAATAAAGTTAAATAGCTTGATAAATAAACAAAAAGGTAATATGACAATATATATAAACATGTGACACAAAAGGTTAGTTGCATATCCTTTACAGGACGTCGCAAAAAAAAAAAAAAAAGAAACAAACCCCAGCATTCTAGCTTCTTTGTGATTTCTTGTTCAGTTGTTAGTCATTGCTTTCTGAACGACCGGCACTCATACCATTTTATAAAAACTATCGTAAGGCGGTCTACTGCCAAATCGCCCTTAGTTATGGAGGTTGTGAGGGAGGTGGCTTGGGGGGAGGGTAAACCGTCAGCCTCGAACTCTGAAAGCTGTAGGTTCGATTCCGGGCTTCGTCATTCGGTTTACAGGTGTATCCCTCTCGGAGACCTCTGGGAGTCGTCGCTGGAGCTACGGAGTTCGGGTTTTGTGCGACGCTTCCGGCAGACTGCCCTGCAGAAAGAGACCGAGCCATATGGGATAACACCCGGTGCAATGACATTAATGCTCTTGACTTTTTAACGCTTTTAAATGGTTTTTCTGCGCCTATGAGCGCCACACAAAACTTGTGAATTTCTCATGAACTAACCAGCCCAGCACTGAAATAATAACATCATGAGCCCAGGATATTGTATGTTCGTTCGCCTTCTCCTCTCTGTCCTTATCCCCGCGGCTCAAGACATATTTTTACTACAGAGTTGAATAAACACAGCCTAACCAGACTTCCGCTTACGCGTCTTTTAGAACCAGGTATCTGAGAATCGAATCTACTCCATTGCTCACGGACGAGCCTTCTCCTATCTTCGTATGGGTTTCCCCTGCCTTCCACAGACGGAATTTAAACCGGAGAAACACTATCATTGACATGAATAACTTGAGGATACGAAAGTAATTTTATACCGGAAATGAGTGGCAGGATAGGTAGAGATGGATTAAGATTTTGTAGGTAAGTGATCTGCAAGTGTGGACAGTAAACATGTCATAAGAAGATCCAATTGTGGCCATGGATATGTCCAAAATGAGTTGCATATCCTTTACAGAACGTCGCAGTCATCCCTAGCATTGTTTTTAGCTTTTCGTGATTTTTTTGGGCAAGTTTACATTCTGTAATTTGCCTTTGCTTTCTGAACTACCGGCACTCATACTATTGCATGGAAGCCAACGCACAAATAGCATTCGTAGCTCCGTCACCACAGTCAACACAATGCAAAAGTTAAGGTCCCACTTACACCCCCCCCCCCCCATTTGGGGCATTGGACTTGTGGTGCTGGTGACATAATTTTATAGAGCAATCGACACTTGGTGGGTGATGCGGTTGGTATCATATCTCTAACTGTATCTTCACTCAGTCATGTTTCCTTGGTGATTCAATGAGTATGCTCAGGAAGATAGAGATAGGGTTGGGTCCGAAGACAGCGGTTGGTGTCTCTGGGGCGGTCACGGATGGAAAAGATTAGTTTCATTTTCGTGCCAGGGCATGCGGGTGTACAAGGAAATGAGTAGGCTACAAGCTTGCAGGTAAGGCTACTGTAGAGGGCGGGCGAGTATTGAACCAGGCTGATAAACTGAATTCTCTACGAGAAGTAAGACTTTTGCGAGAACCAAGTGATAACAGTGAATCTACAATCATGATCAGACTGTGATAACAGCAAGTTAAAGCGGTGTGGCTAGACAAGAACACTATGCAGGAAGCCAAAGAAGATTAATAATCCAACACATGACTGGTGTTGTTAGCCGCTATACGCTGCGGGATTTACTGAGGAGGGGATCCGAACACCTATGGACGGAACGGTTCGATGTGCAATGAGGATAATCTGTCTACTAACTAACATCTTTCATTTTTCTGTTTTATTTAATTCATAATCTTTCATTTTTCACACTTATTTGCGAAATTGTCCATGATTTACACCTGCATGTTATCACATGAAAGATGTATGTTTTCAAAGCCGTTTCTTTTATGTCATTGCTGCCAAAACAGAAGTCTCCCATTATGCCACGTTGACCTAGACTGGGAGTTACTCTGTGCACGCACACATTATACAGTTATAGAGGTGAAAGGACGCGAACTTCGACCTTTAACAAGACACTCAACTTTGACCTTTCCCGGAAACGTGAGTGGATGAAAATTGCCGTGATATTTAGAATGCTTGCGCTGCCATGCTGGTCGACATCCAAAGTCTCCTCTGGGAGACGCTGAGGTGGTTACAATAACTGTCATTTTGTTGGATGCCAGCCAGAGGGTTAAAGCTATGGCCCGGGTGTCTATGCGGCCCCTGGTTAAACTTAGTTGGTACTAGCAGTTTTTGTGTGTTCTTGTTTTTACTTTTCTGTCAAGAAGATAATGGATATTTACCTTTGGGACCTTCCTTCCTTCCTTCCTTCCTTCCTTCCTTCCTTCCTTCCTTCCTTCCTTCCTTTTAATGGCATTACATGGATTGCACCCTTCCCTCCTAGTGCTAGTGCTATCACTGTCCTCCATGTACATATATGTGGTACTCAAGTCTAAACCCGCTGGCATTCAATGATGGTTCTGAAAGAATCTCAAAACTAAGAGGGAAGACAAGGAGAACTTTCAATCAGATAGCGGTGGAAATGATTAGTAGTAAGACTCTTCGCTTGCTGTTCAACGAGGTGACGGAGCGCGTATGGGAATGTCCTGCATGCGGTGATGTCGGTTCTGAGCTCAACTCAACTCAACTCAATGATTGCATTACCTGTGTGTGCGCTCCTCCGCGCTCTTTTTATGTACAAGCATCGGTTGAAACATCAGTTTTTATAAATGTGTAAATATTTAAACATTTCGGTCCGTTGTATTCTAATTGTTGCAACTGTTTGCTCTCTGCGACCAGTTTAGAAGTGGCAGTTATTTGCAATTCTCTGCAAAAGTACACTTCCCATCTCTTCTGATCACAAAATTATATTATGGGGAAAAAAAGCAACTGAAAATTTTGTTCCGTTATTATCATTTTTTAAAGACTAATGTAGAACATACTTTTTGTGCTAGTAAAACATTGCGAAACAAAAACGACAACACGATGCCCTTAGGCGGAGTTTATTTAAAAACATGGACTTCAATTTCAACAAACTGGATTATTGACGTCGTCTCTGCTACACGCGAGAGTTTCTGTGATTGTGTCGGATGTGGGCAAGAAGTCCTCCATATGCTAAATTAAATTCATTTTGCATTTATTCTTCTGTTTGTTTCCGCAGCTGATAGAGGCTGGGACAGTTTCGGTAGACATGAATTGGGAGGATAAAAAGATGGGGAGATTTAGTTGCAAATTCTTGATGGGAAATGATTAAATTACAGTTTGGGATAAGAGTCTGGATTTTGTTATTGTTTGGGGATGGATTGTCGATGAGAAAATATGTTATCCTACCTCCTTAAGCAGAAGACGAAGGACAAGAAGAAGAAGAAGAAGAAGAAGAAGAAGAAGAAGAAGAAGAAGAAGAAGGAGGAGGAGGGCCAGGAGAAGAAACAAAAGTACAAGGAGAAGGGTGGTGTGAGGAGCAGGAAGCAAAGGAAAGAGAAATAGGGAGGATTAGCAGGAGGAAAAGAGCAACAGGAAACACAATAATAACAAGAATCAGAAGAGCTATAGCAAATACAGCAACAATAACAGCAGATACAAGAACAATAACAGTCATACGAACAATAACAAAAGAACAGTAATAACAGGTATTAGAACAGCAACATAAGACATGAGAACTATAACAAATGGCACAAGAACAATAACATAAAGGACAGGAACAATAACAGACAAGAACAATAACAACAGACAAGAACAATAACAAAAATCAAGAACAATAACAACAGCCACAACATCTACGAGATAAAGGAGGTGGTGGTGGCAAACGAAGAACAACAAAAGGAAGAAGAAGAATTAAGACCAAATAACGAGAAGTTGAAACATGACCGATACCAAGGAGCACTGTAAGCATAAGAAGTCGCGGAGAATCGTTCTTCTTGAATCGCCCACGCCGGAATGGTCATTATCATCATCAAGTGCCCTGCCAGCTGGCGTAGACATTAGATCGCAGTCTTTGGTGTTCTGGATCAACTCTGCTGATATTTCTCCATGCCACCGTCTGGCCATCCAGTATCATTTCTCTTGGTCTGTCTCTGCTCTCCTCCCCACCGATCTTTCCAGTTGTCACGATGTTCTCCAACGCCTCTCTTCTCATCACATGACCACAGAAAGCTGTTTATCTATTTCTTATTGTTGTATATCTTCTTCTTCTTCTGCGTTCATCCGGAGTTTTTTCCCGGACGTCATTGCGTTGTGCCTGTTTACAGCAGAGCTGCGTTCTTGCACCGTTAGGCCGACACATCCGACTTCTGCGGGCATTTGTTGACCGGGGTAACCTTTCCGGGTGACATTCTATATAACCAAAGGGTTACACAGAGGTATAGATGATGCAATTATTGTTGTAAATAATTTTCGGTATGTCAGGTCTGAGTCAGATATGACTGAGCTACCGTATGACAATAGACAGTACCATATGATTTCTGTTAGCGCCGAAATCACGAAACCCGACACCCCACATTGTGCCAACGGCTTCGGGCGGAGGAGTGCAATTGGAAGGGTACAAGCCTTACCTTAGTGTGAGGAAATGCAACCTAAAGACTAAATGTCATGTCATGGCAGGGCAGACCAGACCCTAAGCCTTTGGCGGCAACTGGTCTAGGATGGAAGCTCCGACAGGCAGACAGTTAGAGAGTTAGAGTATTGCTTTGCTGATCTGGCAGCTTCTGCAGCTTGTCTTGTTCCGTACGTATTGGTGTTACCTTTTCTCTGGAGTAAACTAGACATGCCGAGAGAGAGAGAGAGAGAGAGAGAGAGAGAGAGAGAGAGAGAGAGAGAGAGAGAGAGAGAGAGAGAGATAGATAGATCATGCTGCATGGGCATCACATGGTCTCTAAATTCAGCCCAGGCTTTGTATTATGGAGAGGTATAACTCCATTTTATAAACTATCGCCTATCAAGACGGTAAGGTGCCAGTCAGTCAATAAACGTTCTAGTTTCATTAGCCTCTTTCAGACCATCCTCAGGGCTGGTGCCTTTCTCTATAAGGGCATCGCCGAACCCCTCTCTCACTGTTTCAAGTGTCCAGGTAGCAAACTGTGTCTTGCCTGGGTCCAGGTGAGCAGTGTCTACTTTCCTAGACCCCACTTGAGGTCCAGCTTAGAGGAGCACTGAGACCAGCTTTGCGGTCCAATGCCAGATGTGTTGCCTTGGATTCGTTCTATCTTGTTCTTATTTATCGTAGTGCTGATGTTGTGCTCTCATCGATTATTTTACTTTTACATAACCTTTCACCATTGCAAGTTTGAATTAGCACAGCCAGTCACGGGTGCCAGATCGGTCAACCAGCACAGAACTTTTAACTATTGATCGTTAGCTTTGCATTGACCCCTACCTTTGCTTTCATTGTTACCTTAACATTGCCCGTTACCTTTACACTGACCGCTACCTTTACTTTGACCGCTACCTTTACTTTGACCGTTACCTTTAATTTGACCGCTACCTTTAACTTTACTTTGGTCGATACCTTTACTTGACCGCTACCTTTACTTTGACCGCTACCTTTACACTGACCTTTACATTGACCGTTACCTGTACATTGACCGTTACCTTTACATTGACCTTTACCTTTACTTTGACCGTTACCTTTACATTGACCGTTACCTTTACATTGACCGTTACCTTTACATTGACCGTTACCTTTACATTGACCGTTACCTTTACATTGACCGTTACCTTTACATTGACCGTTACCTTTACATTGACCGTTACCTTTACATTGACCATTACCTTTACATTGACCGTTACCTTTACATTGACCGTTACCTTTACATTGACCGTTACCTTTACATTGACTGTTACCTTTACTTTGACCGTTACCTTTACTTTGACCGTTACCTTTACTTTGACCGTTACCTTTACTTTCACTGTTACCTGTACATTGATCGTTACCTTTACATTGACCGTTACCTTTACTTTGACTGTTACCTTTACTTTGACCGTTACCTTTACATTGACCGTTACCTTTACATTGACCGTTACCGTTACATTGACCGTTACTTTCACATTGACCGTTACCTTTACATTGACCGTTACCTTTACATTGACTGTTACTTTTACATTGACCGTTACCTTTACATTGACCTTAATATTGACCGTACCTTTACATTGACCTTTACATTGACCTTAACATTGACCGTTACCTTTGCATTGACCTTTACATTGACCGTTACCTTTACATTGACCTTTACATTGACCGTTACCTTTACATTGACCTTTACCTTTATATTGACCGTTACGTTTACATTGACCGTTACCTTTACATTGACCGTTACCTTTACATTGACCGTTACCTTTTCTTTGACCGCTACATTTTCTTTGACCGTTACTTTTATCTTTACTGAGAGCACTACTGTTACATTGACCGCTACCTTCACGTTGACGGTTATCTTAACCTTTACTTTAACCGTTACATCTTCTTAGACCGTTACCTTTACTTTGACCATTACCTATTTTTTTTTGACCGCTACCTTTTCTTTGACCGCCAACTCCACTTCCACTGCTGCCTTTACTTTGACCACTAACTTTACTTTTCCCGTGACCTTTATTTTGACCGCTAGCTTTACCTTTACTTTGACCATTATCTTTACCCTTACTTGACTGTTACCCTTACTTTGATCGTTACCGTTACCTTCACTTTGACTTTAACTGTTATATTTACTTTAACCGCTACCTTTACTTTAAACGCCGCCTTTAATTTGAGCGCTACCATTACTTTGACCGCTACCTTTACTTTTAGCGCTACCATTACTTTGACCGCTACCTTTACTTTTAGCGCTACCATTACTTTGACCGCTACCTTTACTTTAGCGCTACCATTACTTTGACCGCTGCCTTTACCTTTAGCGCTACCATTACTTTAACCGCTACCTTTACTTTGACTTTGACTGTTATCTTTACTTTGACCGCTACCCTTACGTTGACCGCTACCTTTATTTTGACCATTACCTTTTACATTGACCGTTAACTTTACTTTGACCGCTACCTTCACATTGACCGTTACCTTTACTTTGACCGTTACCTTTACTTTGACCGTTACCTTTACATTACTCGCTACCTTTACATTGCTCGCTACCTTTACTTTGACCGCTACCTTTACTTTCATAGCTATCTGTACTTTACTTTAACCATTACCTGTATCTTACCTTTACTTTTCCTTTTACCTGTACTGTAGTTTACTGTTACTTAACCTCATCGTTTATGTTTCTTTTATTATTTTACTTTTACTTTGCTTTGACCCCTTGGCCAGTGATCCTGTGACGAGCGTCCAGCCACTGCCCTACCGCATCCCCCACATGCGTTAGAGGGGCTATATCTGTTTCATCTTCGGCTTCTGGAATATTCCTCAAAGCCATAAATTTATTACTGTCATAATGTTCACTTTCTCTCTCTCATCCTCGCTGTATGTTGTTGGTTAGTGCTTCCACGGAGATGAATCTGTTAAAAAATGTGATGGAAGAAGGATTTGAGCGAGGCAGGGGGAGTGATTTTTAATCCTAGCATTGATTATAAAGCTTAATTTGCGCTCCGTTCTTCTCCTCTATGCTTTCATGCGGTTTATTAATCATGTGAGGGAGAAGATAAGGAAGGGGAGAATGACAAATGATTGCAGATAGGTCACACAATGAGCGTGTGAGACGTCGGGTGGTACGTGGTGGTGGAGATGACCATGTGTTCAGATGCATCCATTGCGGACAAACATTTACCGCTCGAATTGGTCTGATCCGTCACATTCGCTACCACCATCGGTTGTAGTTATTATGTTTGTTTTGAAGCACAGTGTAAGAAACTATCACCTCTCAAGTATTACACAGAAATATCAATTGAGGAACTCTCGGAAGCCACTAAGACAGTTCATAAACAAATACATGTAGTAGAGACTAGAGGAGGATGAATGGAATATAAGAAGAAGAAGAAGAAGAGGGAGAAGAAGAAGAAGAAGAAGAAGAAGAAGAAGAAGAAGAAGAAGAAGAAATGCTACTAGATTTACTCAGTAGAGTACTCTAAGAACCGTTCCATTACTCCTTGAAATAGGCAGGTAGGTAGGCAGATAGGTGCATGGATGTATAAAGGAATAGATGGATAGACAGACAGGCAAGTATAGACTCATTTAGAGATAGATGGAAAGAAAGAGTGATGGAAGGAGGGAGGGAGAAAGAGGGATGGAGGTAGGGAGAGAGATAAAGCGAGAGAGAGAGAGAGAGAGAGAGAGAGAGAGAGAGAGAGAGAGAGAGAGAGAGAATATGAAATTATGAGAGATCGAGATAGAGGGATGGAGAGAGAGATAGGGAAAGAGAAAATGAGAGAGCGGGTGGGAAAGGGGGGGGTGGGAGAGAAAATAAGAGTTGGAGAAATAAATTGGGAGAGACGGATATAGGTGCCCAGAGAGAGAGAGAGAGAGAGAGAGAGAGAGAGAGAGAGAGAGAGAGAGAGAGAGAGAGAGAGAGAGAGAGAGAGAGAGAGGGAGAGAGCTTCATTCCGTAGAAAATAAAACTGCTTGCTATTACAGCATAAAGCAATAGATGTATAAAATATACGCCCTGCGTAATTAACATAACAGCGAATGTCTGTCCTACATGTTCGTGGGAGAGTGGCTCGGGCTGGGGGTGGGGAACTACTAGATAATTGAGCAGTAAGAACAAAGGATGCTGTGTATTACCAGAGTGTGTATGAAACACCGTGTCCAATACAATAATGCATTCTTGAGCGTCTGTCTGTGTTGAAATCTCCGTGTCACTGTCTATCTGTATATGTGTGATCTCTCTCTCTCTCTCTCTCTCTCTCTCTCTCTCTCTCTCTCTCTCTCACTCTGTCACTCTGTGTGTGTGTGTTCGTTCGTTCGTTCGTTCGTTCGTTCGTTCGTTCGTTCGTTCGTTCGTTCGTTCTCTACCTGTATGTCTTTCGCGGTGTCTCGCTCTCTCGGTGTTTCACTTGTTTTCTGTCGGTCGGTCGGTCGGTCGGTCGGCCGGTTGTACATCTTTTTAGGGATGTCTAGTTGGTCATGCGTTGGAGTGTTTTTGTTCCTGAGGCGAGGGACCGTCGTCGTGTTGGAGGTGACAGTTCGAATCTAGATGTGTGTAAGCGGGACATGATTGATACAGGCATTGATAATGCACAGTGGGAGCAAGTCGCCGCTGAACGTGTTGCATGGAGGGCAAACATCAGAAATGGAATAAAGACAAAGGAGAAAATTATTGCAGATAAGGCACACACCGAGCGTGTGAGACGTAAGATGGTGCATGATTGTGGAAATAACCACGTGTTCACATGCACCCACTGTGAACGGACATTTACAGCCCAAATTGGCCTTATCAGTCACATTTGCTACCGTCATAGGTAAAAGTTATTATGCCTTTTTGAAGCACAAACTATCGTCTGTCAAGACGGCAAGGTGCCAATGATGATGAGTTCGAATCCGGGTCGGTAACTATAACGTTCAATTTGTCTGTTGTCTAGTGCGTCCTCTAGTCTCTACTGCCTTCTTCTCACTTCTATGAGTGCCAAACAATACTATGTGTGTTTATTTGTGAACTGTCTAAGTGGCCTCGAAGGCTTCCTCAATTGCTATCCCTTCTGATAATGTATATCTCTCTTTATCTCATTATTTCTGTGTATACGAAGATCTACGCCCCTCCCCCTCCTCACCACACTAACAGCTCAGTGTGTTGGTGTCCAACTGTGTAAGTAAATACTCATAAAACAACATCTCTATAGACGACCACCAAACACAACCTGTCGGTTATGGTGGCTCTAGAGAATGCCAGGGATCGATTCCACCACACAGCTCACGATTTTCTGTCACGACTTGCTGTCACGGTATGTAGACACAGGCTTACCGAGTGAGCGTTTCATGAGCCTGTTGGCTTTCCGTGGTAAACGTTGCCGGTTCGAAACTCTGCCGAGGCTTTACAATGACGAACCCTGCCGTTAAATGTGTAGCTGACAAAGTTCATTGATGGTGAGTGTGAGAATCAGGGAACTGGGCCCCTCACCTCAATATAACCTAAATGACACCTCTATATTACCTATATAACACCTCAATATAACCTATATAACACCTCAATATAACCTATATAACACCTCAATATAACCTAAATAACACCTCAATATAACCTATATAACACCTCAATATAAACTATATAACACCTCAATATAACCTATATAACACCTCAATATAACCTATATAACACCTCAATATAACCTATATAACACCTCAATATAACCTATATGCCACCTCAATATAACCTATATACACCTCAATATAACCTATATAACACCTCAATATCACCTATATAACACCTCAATATAACCTAAATAACACCTCAATATAACCTATATAACACCTCAATATAACCTAAATAACACCTCAATATAACCTATATAACACCTCAATATAACCTATATAACACCTCAATATAACCTATATGCCACCTCAATATAACCTATATAACACCTCAATATAACCTATATAACACCTCAATATAACCTATGTAACACCTCAATATAACCTATATAACACCTCAATATAACCTATATAACACCTCAATATAACCTATATAACACCTCAATATAACCTATATACCACCTCAATATAACCTATATAACACCTCAATATAAACTATATAACACATCAATATAACCTATATAACACCTCAATATAACCTATATAACACCTCAATATAACCTATATAACACCTCAATATAACCTATATACCACCTCAATATAACCTATATAACACCTCAATATAACCTATATACCACCTCAATATAACCTATGTAACACCTCAATATAACCTATATAACACCTCAATATAACCTATATAACACCTCAATATAACCTATATAACACCTCAATATAACCTAAATAACACCTCAATATAACCTATATAACACCTCAATATAACCTATATACCACCTCAATATAACCTAAATAACACCTCAATATAACCTATATAACACCTCAATATAACATTTATAACACCTTAATATAACCTATATAACACCTCAATATAACATTTATAACACCTCAATATAACATTTATAACACCTTAATATAACATATATAACACCTCAATATAACATTTATAACACCTTAATATAACCTATATAACACCTAAATATAACATTTATAACACCTTAATATAACCTATATAAATAAATTGTTTGCATATCCTTTACAGGACATCGCTGTCAACATCAGCATCTTTCAGCTGATTGTTGATTTCTTGGCAAGATTACGCTCAGTAGTTTGCCGTTGTTTTCTGAGCGGCCGGCTCACATACCCCGTAAGTTACCGACGCGATTCGAACCACTGCTGATTCTCACCGTCGTCACGTTACTTACGAGAGTATACGAGGTTTCGGAGAAAAGTTGCTGATTCTCACCGTCGTCACGTTACTTACGAGAGTATACGAGGTTTCGGAGCAAAAGTCGCTAACCTCTAGGCCACGAAGCTGGCATAACCTATATAACACCTCAATATAACTATAAACAATATAAAATGACACAAAGTAGTGCAGCTTTACATAACAGATTTACGACACACACAGGACGTTGCGGCGATTAGCCTTCATCAGCAAACAAACACATTCACAAACACAACATATAGTCAAGGAGATCTCCTGTGACTACATCAAAAGGTGACGACAGGACGAGAAGAACAGAAGGATGAAAAAATAAAAGCAATGAAGAGAAAATGAGAAGTGAAAAAAATGTTCATACTTCCCTCACAGTTCCGATCTACTCACAGATCGGAACTGTGAGGCAAATATGAAAAAAATTGTTCACAAATATTTTTGACAAATACGACTATAATGTGAGTTATATGACTATAATTGTTTGCTTTAATCGAAATTAACGATTAATTAACTATTATTAAATTAACTATTAAATTTTAATTAATCAGTCGCAGCCCTAATAAATATCTTAGTTTTTCTGCGAGCAGTATGAAGATCCCGCCGGCTTGCTAGGCCAGTCGTAGGTTTAGGACAAACATCTGACTATAGGGAGTCCATTCCCTACGGCTCACATATCCCCGTAAGTTACAAACGCGGCGCGATCCACTGTCGAATCTCGCAGCTGCTGTTTTCCCCACGTGGATATACGGGTTACGAACAATGTCGTTAACGCCTTGGCCAGGGAGACCGGCATATATACAGAGAGACCGGCACATACACCTTCATATACCGGCA
This sequence comes from Cepaea nemoralis, assembly GCA_014155875.1. NCBI lineage: Eukaryota > Metazoa > Mollusca > Gastropoda > Stylommatophora > Helicidae > Cepaea > Cepaea nemoralis. The sequence goes on along the minus strand of JACEFZ010007668.1, from coordinate 134,164 downwards.
TAAATACATACATATACACATATACATAAATACACACATATACACATATACATAAATACACACATATACACATATACACATATACATAAATACACACATATACACATATACACACATATACACATATACATAAATACACACATATAACACATATAGCATAAATTACAACACATATACACATATACAGATAATACACACATATACACATATACCACAGTATACAACATATACATAATACCACATATACACATATACATAAATACACACATATACACATATACATAAATACACACATATACACATATACACATATACATAAATACACACATATACACATATACACACATATACACATATACATCAATACACACATATACACATATACATAAATACACACATATACACATATACACATATACATAAATACACACATATACACATATACATAAATACACACATATACACATATACATAAATACACACATATACACATATACATCAATACACACATATACACATATACATAAATACAAACATATACACATATACACATATACATAAATACACACATATACACATATACATAAATACACACATATACACATATACATAAATACATACATACACACATATACATAAATACACACACATACACATATACATAAATACACACATATACACATATACATAAATACACACATATACACATATACATAAATACACACATATACACATATACATAAATACACACATATACACACATACATAAATACACACACATACACATATACATAAATACACACATATACACATATACATAAATACACACATATACACATATACATAAATACACACATATACACATATACATAAATACATACATACACACATATACATAAATACACACATATACACATATACATAAATACATACATACACACATATACATAAATACACACACATACACATATACATAAATACACACATATACACATATACATAAATACACACATATACACATATACACATATACATAAATACACACATATACACATATACATAAATACACACATATACACATATACATAAATACAAACATATACACATATACACATATACATAAATACACACATATACACATATACACACATATACATAAATACACACATATACACATATACATAAATACACACATATACACATATACACACATATACACATATACATAAATACACACATATACACATATACATAAATACACACATATACACATATACACACATATACATAAATACACACATATACACATATATATATATATAAATACACTCATACACACATATTCATAAATACACACATATACACATATACATAAATACACACATATACACATATACATAAATACACTCATATACACATATACATAAATACACACATATACACATATACACACATATACACATATACATAAATACACACATATACACATATACATAAATACACTCATATACACATATACATAAATACACACATATACATAAATACACTCATATACACATATACATAAATACACACATATACACATATACACACATATACACATATACATAAATACACACATATACATAAATACACTCATATACACATATACATAAATACACACATATACACATATACATAAATACACACATATACACATATACATAAATACACACATATACACATATACATAAATACACACATATACACATATACATAAATACACTCATATACACATATACATAAATACACACATATATACATATACATAAATACACACATATACACATATACATAAATACACACATATACACATATACATAAATACACACATATACACATATACATAAATACACACATACACACATATACATAAATACACACACATACACATATACATATAATACACACATATACATAAATACACACATATACATAAATACACACATATACATAAATACACACATATACATAAATACACACATATACATAAATACACACATATACATAAATACACACATACACACATATACATAAATACACACATACACACATATACATAAATACACACATATACACATATACATAAATACACACATACACACATATACATAAATACACACATATACATAAATACACACATATACATAAATACACACATATACACATATACATAAATACACACATATACACATATACATAAATACACACATACACACACATATACATAAATACACACATATACATAAATACACACATATACATAGATACACACATATACATAAATACACACATATACATAAATACACACATACACACATATACATAAATACACACATATACATAAATACACACATATACATAAATACACACATATACACATATACATAAATACACACATATACACATATACATAAATACACACATATACACATATACATAAATACACACATACACACACATATACATAAATACACACATATACATAAATACACACATATACATAGATACACACATATACTAAATACACGCATATACATAGATACACACATATACATATTGTACACACATACACAACATATACATAAATCACACACATATACATAATACACACCATATACATAATACACACATATACATAAATACACACATATACAAAATACACACATACACACCTATACATAAATACACACATATACATAATACACACATATACATAAATACACACATATACATAAATACACACATACACACATATACATAAATACACACATATACATAAATACACACATATACATAAATACACACATATACATAAATACACACATATACATAATATACATAAATACACACATATACATAAATACACACATATACATAAATACACACATATACATAAATACACACATATACATAAATACACACATATACATAAATACACACATACACACATATACATAAATACACACATATACATAAATACACACATATACATAAATACACACATATACATAGAATACAACACATACACACATATACATAAATACCCATATACAGTAAATACACACATATACATAAATACACACATATACATAAATACACACATATACATAATATACATAAATACACACATATACATAAATACACACATATACATAAATACACACATATACATAAATACACACACATACAACAAATGCACATATACATTAATCCACACACATATATCAAGCATCAACGCACACACATACATCAATGTTCACACATACATCAATGTTCACACATACATCAATGCACACACGTACATCAATGCACACGCACACAAATGCATACACTATGCATCATTGCACACAAATACATCAATGCACATGCAATTATTTATGTGTGCACATCAATGCACACATAAATAATTGCACACAAATGCATCAATGCACATATACACTTACACACATACACACACATACACAATCATCCGCAAAACATCGTGTGCGAAACTATAAGGTTGGCGACAACCCTTACAACCCGAACCCTGAAGCACCCATTGAAATGCTCCACCACGCAAACACTCCGTATCCTACAGAGAGAAACGGAAGCTACCTAGAAAATTCCCCTCAAATTGAAAGGAAGTAATCAAGCCACCATTTTGTCGTCATTCTCGCGAAGTGGGGATGTAATTTCCTGACTCACACAACCAGGAAACAAGTTATCTCACCTCTCTCACACACACGCACCTACACACACTCACCCACACATTCATTTGGACTCACAAAATCCGACTATCACATTCAGAGACAGTCAAAGAGATGCGCGTACATTTCCCTTTCCGAGCACAAGGCATCAGAAGTTAATTGGCAGCAGCCGACGGTATATTTCAAGCAATCAGCAGATAGTTTGGTATTTGCTCGGGGCGGCAAGAGGCCTCGAACTGTGACCTTTTATAAACGACTGCCAACTTTGACCTATATAAAACATATATTTTCACATTTGAAATACTGGTGGGTCGACAGCCGTGATGGACCGGCATTCGTTGCTTCTGTGTCAGCTGTGTAAGTTTTTATAAATTATTACCCCCGTTCGCTTTGAACTTGAGAGTAGTCCACATATTTGCTTTTGCTGCTATTACTGCTGTTGCTGAAGAATGATAGGCCGTCTCACGAGAGCATCGCACAAAGGGCGATTTTCGTAGCTCCAGCGATGACCCCTACTCCCCCCGAGAGCTCTGTAAATAGTGCACTTGCGGCTTGAACGACATCAGTCCAGATACAAACCCACCACTGTCAAAGCGGCTTGGTATCCATCCCATAGACAAATAACACACACAGACACAAATTAGCCCACTCTCTCATTGTCTCACTCACTCACTCACTCACTCTCACTCACTCTCACTCACTTACTCACTCACTCACTCACTCACTCACTCAATCTCACTCACTCACTCACTCTCACTCACCACTCACCCACCCACTCACTCACTCACCCCACCCACCCAACCACTCACTCACTCACCCACCCACCCACCCACCCACTCACTCACTCACTCACTCACTCTCATTCACTCACTCACTCACCCACCCACCCACCCACTCACATCACTCACTCACTCTCTCACTCACTCTCATTCACTCACTCACTCACTCACTCACTCACTCACTCACTCATTCACCCACCCACTCACTCACTCACCCATTCATTCACTCACTCACTCACTCACTCACCCACCCACTCACTCATTCACTCTCACTCACTCACTCACTCATTCACCCACCCACTCACTCACTCACCCATTCACTCACTCACCCACCCACTCACTCACTCACTCACTCACACACTCATTCACCCACCCACCCACCCACCCACCCATCACTCACTCACTCCACTCACTCACTCACTCACTCGCACACTCATTCACCCACCCACTCACTCACTCATTCACCCACTCACTCACATGATAAGACAGCAATTTCGACAGACCGTAATGGGGTCAAAGGTCAGCACAGAACAAACCGCCGGACGATGATGATGATGATGATGATGATGTTAAGGATACAACAGAAACAGCTTTGTGGGTCACTCGGTTGTCTTTACACAGTACGTTTGCCCTTGGACAGCCTTCATCAGAATCAAGATACGGCATGTGTGAGTAATGCACGTGAGTTCTAACAGAGAAGGGCCGCACTGGGAGGTATGGATCTGCAGACACCAGATGAGCATGCGACACCTGCCATTTATACCGCTCACGCCTTGAGAAAATACACATGGGGTACAAGGAGATTCCAGACTTTGATGTGCCCGCTAGGTTGCGTTCAACGTCTCCCATAGGGCGGTCATTTGCGAACGGAGTTCCGCGGAAACTCTGAGGTTCGGTAACCGGGAATTAAGGGTTCCGGTATCATACTATCTTTTGGAGGTCGGCATGGCGGAATGGATAAGAGCTCGCTTTTTAAACTTCCGGTGTGTTGATGCCGTGTCAGCGGGTTCAACCCCTACACCGTTCAGGTGGGCTAAAATGTTTACTTCTCGGTCTTGACCTGGAAACGTAAATTACAAGTACCTAAGAAACCGGAATGACTACGCCTGAAGGCGAGGGACACTGGTAATAGAGAAAGCTAATCCACACGCAAAAGTCAATCCAGCGCACTAGAAATGGTTAGCACGCGTATGGAGTACGATGGGTAGACTGATGGAATCTCTTCAGTAGCCGCGGAACCAGCCATAGATTCCTCTTGCTTGCTGCCCTTGACCGCAGCGTTGCTTAATTGGTTTTTAATCCTTTGGAAGAGGATACCCGAGGCACTGAAATTTAGGTCGTCCAGGCTCATATGAACAAGACAAGCTGCACAAGCTGCCGGACCAGCAAAGCAATGCTCTTAACTGTCCGCCTGTCGGAGCTAACATCCTAGACCAGTTGCCGATCAGGCTTAGGTCCTGGTCTGTCACGACATTTAATCTTTAGATTGCATTCTCGCACTAGGACAAGGATTGTACCCAGCCAATTGCGATATCCTTCAGTAGCTCTTGGCACAATGTGGTCGTGTCAGGTTTGCAGAGCGCAGCCCAACATTCGGTGCTAACAGAAAGCAGTTACAGGGTGTAATTTTAATGACGGTGCAGTGTTTGAAAATATTGCCGGTCCAAGGTTTGTATGTTGCATGAACTTTACAGAGGGTGAATACAAAACTTGGACAGGCAATATTTTCAATTAACCCAGCCAGAAGCCAGTCATTAAAAAATACATCCTATATTACTATTTAATGAAATTAGCACGTGCGTTGAGGGAGATAAGCAAAGCTTGTTTATATATTTATGATGTTGAAAGACACGCTTGGCTGCTTGTAGAAAAACAAATATCTTTACTCTGGGAATTGTTTTTTTTCCTTCATCTCTCTCTCTCTCTCTCCCCCCCCCCCCCCCCCCCCCCTCCGATCAAGAAGTAAGACAACATTTAGAATAAACACGATTTGTTTCGGTAATTTGTTGTCCCCTGAAATTTCGTTTCGTATGATTGATCATCTAATGGGGTTAATTTTGCCAGGACAGCGTACGGAGTACGGTTGTGCCATTTATCATTGTCAGTTTAATTCTTAGAACGCAAATTGCAAACGCGTTGAACCGGGAGATTAAGTTGTGTTCAGTTGTTGCATGTTGTTTGTAAAAGTCGCGGAAGACTGAATGTGTTAACTCTGAAGTCCGGTGCTTTGGCTTTGAGATTGATTGATTGATTGATTTAGGAATCGACATCACAGCATTCGGGGCATTCCCATAAGTGCTCCGACCCCATCCTCAGCAGCCAGCGAAGAGTTCCAACACTAATAGTACCAGTAGCAATCTGACTATAAGTCCGTCTCGCCTTTCCTCTGAGCGTTGAGCGTCGGCCAGATCCCTTCGTCACTCCTCGTTGTCTCATTCTTGCCAGACCATGGTAATCCATTTGCTCCTCCGAAGTGTGCACGTGCTCCCACAAGGCCGCAACCACGTCTGCCTTGTCATGTATCAATACTCCACCAAGTTCTGCAGAGCCAGCCAATCTGTCCGTCTGTTCATTTCCCAGCACACCGACATGCCCCGGAGAAAAGATCCAGACGATGCTTGTCACCCGTGACTTCCGAAGCGAAGCAAGCCATTCTTCTCAAAGCTTGCCTGTCCTCACCTTCCTCAGCACGCTTTCTGAGTCAGTTACAATCACGATGTGTCTGTGTGTCGTATTCTCCATCCAGCGGAAAGCTGCACTGACCGCTTCCACCTCCATTCTTAAGCTAGATGTTGTGGTATCAACTACTAATAAAGCACTTTTTTTAAAACATTTTTTAAAATTAACTACTAAGAAAGCACTTTACAACAAAATCTTCCTCCCATCTCTATGTTATCAATGCCAAAACTGGGCAATGACAGAAAAATATATAAGAAGAATAACAACTGAAACGAATACGCAATGTATCAAGAAGAGATAAGATTAGAAATGAAGAAATCAAAATAAAGTGTGGGGGGGGGGGGGGGGGGGGCATTCTAGCTGCGCTAGATTGTATTAGAAGACATCAAGTCAAATGGTTTGACCATGCAAGTAGGTTACCAACTAACAGCATACCACAACAAGCAATGATGTACAGACCAGAGGGAAGCAGAGGAAGAGGCCGACCACATAAACGATGGACGCAGGGAATAACAGAGTTCATGGGAATATCCATACATGAAGCCCATAAGCGGGCACTCTCCCGCTGTTTATACGTCACCTCGACACCGCAAGGTACAAGAGGAACATGACGAGATGAGATGAGATGATGAGATGTCCCAGGTCGACCCAACCTAAAATAGATACCAAGAAATTACTTGAGAAGTAACGGCGGTTGGTGTAAAAGTGACCACATGACCCACCCAGTGTTGATGGGTTTACACAGATATGGGTCTAGCACCTTGTACCCAATTGTCAGAGACCCAACAATAGATATAAACAGCATTGATAGGACAGCACACAGGGAAGACAGTAGACTACAGGGACCACAGGGTAAGACAGGTAGGGAGAAGTACTGAGACAGGTCAGAGTTGTTGACAGACAACATAAGGTTAAGGCCAGGTAAGGTCAGACTCGAGACCAACGGACCATGCCATGACAGGCGTGAAGCACGGGGCCATGAGAACTCGTGGTACGGGAGAGCAAACACTGGCTCTCTTAGTCGTACTCGCTGGCGTACTATCAATCATACACTCGTCGTATTCCCTATCCCTATCATACACTCGTCGTATTCCATATCCCTATCACACGTCTAGTCCTTGTCGCTAGTCTCCGTCTGCCTGAGTTCGGATCTGCTCTCCAGTATGTCAGTGAGTCTATGACACCTATGCGGCTGGATTTGACCTTTTGTCCCATCTGTTTTCCCGACCCGGTAACAGAAATGCCATCTCCATAGGGAGTGTGTTGAAGATATCTCTTCCCTCTCCAAGCTCAGAAATTTGGGGGGTGTGCAAGGCTGGTATTGAAACTTCATGTTTGACGTGTCATATTACCGCAGGGTAGCACAAAGAGTGTGAGTGAGTGGATGGGTGAGTAAATGGGTGGATTAGTCAGTTAATTAATGAGTGAGTGAGTAATTGGGTGAGTAAGAGAAAGAAAGGAATGAGTTAGTGAGTGAATGTATGAGTTTGGTTGGTATATGAATAAGGGAATAAATAAATACGTGAGTGAATGAATGAGTGAGCAAGTGAGTAAGAGAATGAATGTGTGGATTAGAGAAGAAGTGAGTTAATGTTTGACTTGAAGAAATGCAACAGTGAATGAATGAATGAATTAAAGAAGGAAAAGTGAGTGAATTAATGAATGGGTAAGCAAATGAGTGTGTTGATTAGTGAATGAATAACTTAGTATATTATACATTAATGATTGAGTGAATGAATGAAAGGATGAGTGAGTGATTGAATGAGTGCATGGATAAATTAATTACCTGTACACCATACTACAATTGCTGCCACTAAGACAGTGATTCTCAACCTTTTTTGGCCCATACCCCCCTTTACCATATGTTCAGAACGTCATTCCTCCTCCCCCTTTCGAATTTCCTCCCTATAAATCCCCCACCCTTGCACACTATACATAAAAATTGAAGCTAAATTTAATAATACATACTAGAACAAGT